>CM038215.1:226469988-226665588 GCA_021442155.1 Cymbidium sinense | reverse complement strand
TATTAATTTTATTTGTTTTAGTTATTAAGTTTAGTTAGTTATTATTTAGTTATTTAGTTTATTAATTATTTAGGTTTTAGTTTATTAGTTATTAGTTTGTTTAGTTATTAGTTTAGTTTTTAGTTATAATCAATTAGTTATTTATTTATTAGTTTTATTAGTTTTAAGTTTAATTTTATCTAGTTATTTAGGTTTTATTAGCTATTAGTTTAGTTTAGTTAATAATAAATATTAGTTTATTATTAGTTAGTACTACTAGTTATTATTATTTTTAGTTAGTTTAGTTAGTTATTCTTATTAGTTATTAGTTAATTTTATTAGTTAGTTAGTTTTAGTATAGTTTTATTAGTTATTTTCATAGTTTATTATCTTATTAGTTATTATTGTTAGTTTAATGATTATTTTTATTAGTTATTTTTTATTATTAGTTTATTAGTTTATTATTAGTTTATTAGTTTTATTAGGTTTAATTATTAGTTATTTATTTATTAGTTAGTTTTATTATTTTATTTATTTTATCAATTCTTATTAGTTATTAATTTTTAGTTAGTTTTATTAGTTTAGTTAGTTAGTTAATTATTTATTAGTTATTAGTTAATTTTAGTTATTATTTTAGGTTATTAGTTTAGTTATTATTTAGTTTAATTATTTATTATTAGTTAGTTATTAGTTTATTAATTATTAGTTAGTTAGTTAGTTATTAGTTTATTAGTTTTTGGTTATCAATTTTTAATTATTTAGTTTAGTTATTAGTTTAGTTATTATTATTAGTTATTAGTTATTAGTTTAGTTTTTAGTTTAGTTATTATTAGCTATTAGTTTACTTTTATTAGGTTATTAGTTGGTTATTTTATTAGTTAGTTTTTTAGTTATTAATATTAGTTAGTTTTAGTTAGTTTTATTATTCATTTTATTAGGTTTTAGTTTTTGTTATTAGTTACTTTTATTAATTATTATTAATTATTAGTTTTATTAGTTTAGTTTTAATTAGTTTTAGGTTTTAATTATTAGTTAATAGTTTTTAGTTTATATCTGTTATTTTATTTGTTAGTTAATTTTAGTTATTAGGTTTTTTAGTTTTCATTAGTTTTAGTTATTAGTTTTTGTTATTAATTATTAGTTAGTTATTTATTAGTTTAGTTTTATTAGCTATGAGTTTAGTTATAATTAGTGTTTTAGTTATTAGTTATTATGTTATTTAATTATTATTAGGTTTATTAGTTATTAGTTATAGTTTATTTATTAGTTAGTTAGTTTAGTTTATTATTAGTTATTAGTAAAGTTAGTTTAGTTTAGTTATTAGTTAGTTTTATTAGTTATTAGGTTTAATTTTTTATTATTATTAGTGTTTTAGTATTTTTAGTTTAGTTATTAGTTTATTATTATTAGTTAGTTATTTAGTTTTTAGTTAGTTAGTTTTTATTAGTTATTAGTTATCATTTTATTAGTTTATTAGTTTATTAGTTTATTCATTTATTAGTTTTACTTTTTTTAGTTTTAGTTTATTATTTTATTCATTTGAGTTAGTTAGTTTTATTACTTATTATTAGTTATTTATTTTATTATTAGTTTTTAGTTAGTTATTTAGTTTATTTTTTTAGTTTTATTTATTAGTTAGTTAGATATTAATTGTTATTATTATTATTAGTTTTAGTTTTTATTTATTGGTTAGTTCTATTAGTTTTATTAGTTTTAGTTATTAGGTTTAGTTTTATTATTAGTTATTTAGTTATTATTAGTTATTAGTTATTAGTTTATTTTATTAGTTTTATTAGTTTTTAGCTTAGTTAGTTTATTAGTTAGTTATTTAGTTATTATTAGTTAGTTAATTAGTTAGTTATTAGTTTATTTTTTATTATTATTAGCTAGTTATTATTTAGTTTATTATTAGTTAGTTTGTTCTTTAGTTTATTAGTTATTATTTATGAGTTATTAGTTAGTTATTTTTAGGTTAGTTTTTTTAGTTAATTATTACTATTTGTTATTATTATTTATTAGTTAGTTATTATTTATTAGTTTATTTATTATTTAGTTATTTAGTTTAGTTTTAGTTTTATTATTAGTTTAGTTTATTATTAGTTTTTAGTTATTTATTATTTTATTAGTTAGTTTATTAGTTTAGTTATTTATTTTAGTTTTAGTTAGTTTTTATTAGTTATTTAGTTATTATTAGTTATTCTTTAATTATTTATTAGTTAGTTAGTTATTATTAGTTATTAGTTTTAGTTAGGTTTAGTTTTAGTTATTATTTAGTTTATTAGGTTTTATTATTAGTTTAGTTTTTTAGTTAGTTAGTTATTTAGTTATTATTAGTTAGTTTTTTAGTTTATTATTATTATTATTATTATTATTATTATTAATTTATTAGTTATTAGTTTTTTTATTATTATTAGGTTTATTATTAGTTATTTAGTTTTTAGGTTTTTATTAGTTTTATTATTATTTTAGTTAAACATTTTAGTTTATTAGTTTTTTAGTTTAGTTATTTAGTTATTAGTTATTATTAATTTATTAGTTTATTAGTTTATTTTAGTTAGTTTAGTTTTATTAGTTTGTTATTATTATTAGTTTTAGTTAGTTGTTATTAGTTATTTAGTTTAGTTATTATTTCTTTTAACTTTTTTAGTTTTATGTTTATTTATTAGTTTAGTTAATAGGTTTAGTTTTATTATTATTAGTTATTAGTTTTTTATTTATTTTATTAGTTTTATTAATTATTATTAGTTATTTAGTTTTAGTTAGGTTATTTATTTATTAGTTATTATTAGCTATTAGTTATTAGTTTTAGCTATTTATTATTTTAGTTTTATTAGTTTATTATTAGTTATTATTTATTTTATTTAGTTTTATTATTTATTATTATTAGGTTTATTAGTTAGTTAGTTTTTAGTTTAGTTATTAGGTTTAGTTTTTAGTTAGTTTTTTATTAGTTTATTAGGTTTTATTATTTAGTTATTTAGTTTTATTAGTTATTTAATTTAGTTATTTATTATTAGATTTATTATTTATTATTATTTTTATTAGTTAGTTTTTTTTATTAGTTAGTTTAGTTATTAATTATTTAGTTAGTTTTTATTAGTTTTAGTTAGTTATTAGTTAGTTTTATTTAGTTATTTTTATTGGTTTAGTTTATTAGGTTTTTTATTAGTTATATTCATTTTTTATCAAGTGATTTTTTTATCAGTTAGTTATTTAGTTTTACTAGTTATTATTATTTAGTTATTAGTATAATTTATTAGTTTTTTCTTAGTAAGTTTATATTTTTTTTAGTTTTTTTGTTTATTTATTTAGTTTTTTAGCTATTAGTTATTATTATTAGTTATTAGTTATTATTATTAGTTATTAGTTATTAGTTAGTTCAATTTTTTTTAGTTTTGTTTAGTTATTAGTTCATTATTAGTTTTATTATTATTAGTATTAATATTATTAGTTATTAGTTAATTTATTATTAGTTAGTTATTAGTTTATCTAGTTATTATTATTATTATTATTATTATTATTAGTTATTAGTTTATTAGTTAATTAATTATTACTAGTTATTTATTTGTTTATAACTTTATTATTTTATTATTAGTTATTAGTTTAGTTATTATTAGTTTATTAGTTTTAATTAGTTATTAGTTTATTAGTTTTTTGTTATTAGTTTTATTAGTTAGTTATATTTATTATTAGTTATTATTAGCTTTAATAGTTATTTGTTTAGTTTTAGTTTAGTTAGTTATTATTAGTTTATTATTATTAGTTATTAGTTAGATTATTTTAGTTATTAATATTTTAGTCATTATTAGTTAGTTTAGTTAGTTATTATTAGTTACTTAGTTTTTAGTTAGTTATTAGTTAGTTTAGTTTATTAATTTTAGTTTAGTTAATTAGTTACTATTATTATTATTAGTTTTTCATTTTTATTATTATTTAGTAAATTAGTTTTAGGTTTATTAGTTAGTTTAGATTTATTAGTTTTATTCCATTAGATATTATTGGTTTATTAGTTATTAATTATTAGTTTTATGTTTAGTTAGTTATTATTAGTTTAGTTTTAGGTAGTTCTTAGTTTAGTTTTTTAGTTATTTATTTAGTTATTGTTAGTTAATTTTTATTAGTTATTAGTTAAGTTTTTATTATTAGTTAGTTATTAATTATTAGTTTAGGCTAGGTTTTATTAGTTAGTTATTAGTTATTAGTTATTTAGTTTTAGTTTTAGTTATTATAGTTATTATTTATAATTAGTTTTAGTTAGTTTAGTTAGTTATTAGTTATTTTTTTTAGTTTTTAGTTTTAGTTTTTGGTTTTTTTATTTATTTAGTTTAGTTTATTATTAGTTATTAGTTATTAGTTTAGTTTTATTATTATTTTTTTTTTATTAGTTAGTTATTATTATTTTTATTATTAGTTATTATTTTTTAGTTATTAGTTATTTAGTTTAGTTTTATTTATTATTTTATTATTTTAGTTTATTAGTTAGTTTTTATTAGTTATTAGTTATTATTATTATTAGTTTAGTTATTAGTTATTAGTTAGTAGTTAGTTTTATTATTTTAGTTTTTTAGTTATTAGTTATTAATTATTATTTTATTATTAGTTATTATTTTTTAGTTATTAGTTATTTAGTTTAGTTTTTATTTATTATTTAATTAATTTAGTTTATTTATTTATTAGTTTAGTTAGTTTTTATTAGTTATTAGTTTATTATTATTATTATTAGTTTTAGTTATTAGTTATTAGTTTTGTTATTTGTTATTTTTTAGTTAATAGTCAGTTTAGTTTTATTAGTTAGTTTATTTAGTTATTATTTAGTTTAGATATTTATTATTAGTTATCAGTTATTATGAGTCATTAGTTTATTAGTTTTTTAATTTAGTTATTATTATTATTAGTTTATTATTTTTATTTTATTTAATTATTTAGTTATTAGGTTTTTAGTTTATTAGTTTAATATTATTAGTTAGTTATTAGTTTATTTGTTTTAATTAGTTATTTATTTATTTAGTTATTATTAGTTATTACTAATTTAGTTTTTAGTTAGTTATTAGGATTAGTTATTTGTTATTTTGGTGAGTTAGTTTGATTAGTTTGATTAGTTTTTAGTTATTTAGTTTATTATTATTATTAATTATTATTAATTAATATTTATTAGTTAGTCAGTTAGTTTATTAGTTATTTATTAGTTATTAGGTTTAGTTTAGTTTTTTAATTTTATTTTATTATTAGTTTTAATTAGTTATTAGTTAGTTATTAGTTTAGTTTAGTTATTAGTTATTATTAGTTATTAGCTTATTAATTAATTTATTATTTATTTTATTTATAATTAGTTATTAGTTTTTGAGTTTTCTTATTTTATTAATTATTAGTTTAGTTATTTTATTATTAGTTATTATTAATTATTATTAGTTACTTTTTAATTAGTTTTAATTATTAATTATTTATTAGTTTATTATTTAGCTATTTTAATAGTTTAGTTAGTTTAGTTGTTATTATTATTATTTAGTTTATTAGTTATTATTAGTTATTAGTTTTTTTATTTAGTTTTTTATTATCAGTTATTAGTTTATTAGTTTTAGCTAGTTTTATTAGTTATTTATTAATTATTATTATTTAGTTATTAGTTAGTTTTTTATTTAGTTATTAGTTTAGTTTTTTATTTGTTAGTTTTAGTTTTAGTTTAGTTTTTTAGTTTTTTTATTTAGTTATTACTATTAGTTTTATTATTTATTATTATTATTTATAAATTATTAGTTTATTATTATTTTATAACTTATTTAGTTTGATTAGTTAGTTTTTATTAGTTATTAGGTTTAGTTTTATTAGTTTTATTTAGTTAGTTTAGTTAGTTATTATTTTAGTAAGTTTATTTTATTAGTTATATATTTAGTTATTTATTATTAGTTATTAGGTTTTATTTATTGTGTTTTAGTTTTATTATTAGTTTATTAACTTTTGTTTTTATTAGTTAATTAGTTTTTAAGTTATTAGTTTAGTTTATTAGTCTTTAGTTAGTTTTATTAGTTTTTAGTTATTAGTTTTATTATTAGTTATTAGTTATTTTAGTTAGTTTTTAGTTTTATTAGTTATTAGTTTTATTAGTTATTAAGTTTATTAGTTATTATTATTAGTTATTATTAGTTTGTTATTAGTTTTAGTTTTTAGTTTTATTAGTTATTAGTTAGTTTATTTTTTATTTTATTATTAGTTTTTAGTTTATTAGTTATTAGTTTTTTTAGTTTTATTAGTTAGTTAGTTAGTTTAGTTTGTTGTTATTAGTTATTAGTATAATTTTTATTAGTTTATTATTATTTTTATATTATATATTAGTTTTTATTTTTTTTAGTTATTAGCTATTAGTTTTATTAGTTTATTAGTTATTCATTATTTAGTTTTTATTATTACTTTTAATTATTAGTTTATTATTATTATTATTATTATTAGTTTTATTATTTAGTTATTATTTATATTATGAGTTATTATTATTATTAGTTAGTTATTTTAATTATTATTAGTTATTATTATTAGTAGTTTTAGTTATTCTTTAGTTATTAGTTTATTTTTTTCGTAATTTTTAGTTTAGCTATTATTGATTATAATTAGTTAGTTCTTATTTGTTATTTATTTATTAGTTTAGTCATTAGATTTTAGTTATTATTAGTTATTAGTTATTATTATTTATTATTAGTTTAGTTATTAGGTTTATTTATTATTATTAGTTATTATTTGTTGATTACTTATTAGTTTATTAGTTTATTTTAGCTATTATTATTAGTTTATTAGGTTATTAGTTTTAGTTTATTAGTTTTATTATTTAGTTTTATTAGTTTTAGTTATTAGTTAGTTATTATTATTAGGTATTAGTTTATTTTTATTATTTAGTTATTAGTTTAGTTTTTTAAGTTTATTATTATTAGCTCTTAGTTTTATTATTTAGTTATTTATTAGTTTAGTTATTATTATTATTTGGTTGTATTAGTTTATTAGTTATTTGTTGAGTTTTATTAGTTTTTAGTTTTATTAGTTAGTTAGGTTATTAGTTATTAGTTAGAAGTTATTATTAGTTTTATCTATTATTAGTTTATTATTTTTTTATCATTATTAGTTTTAGTTTAGTTATTATTTTTAGTTAGTTATTACATTTAGTTTGTTTATTATTTAGTTAGTTATATTAGTTATAAGTTTATTAGGCTTTTAATTATTATTAATTTTATTAGTTTTATTATTTATTAGTTTATTAGTTATTAGTTATTTTAGTTATTATTAGTTTGTTTATTATTATTAGTAATTAGTTTAGTTTATTATCATTTTTTTAGTTTTTTTAATTTAGTTATTTTTTTATTTAATTTTATTAGTTATTATTATTATTAGTTATAGTTATTATTAGTTATTATTATTATTTAGTTATTAATAATTACTTATTATTATTTTTTTATTAGTTACTAATTATTAGTTTATTAGTTTATTAGTTTTAAATTAGTTTTGTTATTATTATTAGTTTTTATTAGTTGTTTGGTATTAGTTATTAGTTTTAGTTTTCTAGTTTATTATTATTTAGTTTTATTAGTTTTTAGTTTATTATTTTTAGTTAGGTTTATTATTTAGTTTATTACTTAGTTATTATTAGTTTAGTTTATTATTAGTTAATTAGTTTATTTTACTAGTTATTAGTTTTTAGTTATTACTTAGTTAATTAGTTAATATTAGTTAGTTATTTATTTAGTTATTATTAGTAATTTTTTATTGTTAGTTTATTTGTTATTAGTTTAGTTAGTTTAGTTAGTTTTTTATTTGTTTTTTATTATTATTTATTATTATTATTATTATTATTATTATTATTAGGTTTTTAGTTATTAGTTATTAGTCATTAGTTAGTTTTAGTTAGTTTATTAGTTTATTAGTTAGTTTTTTAGTTATTAGTTAGTTATTTATTATTATTAGAAAGTTATTAGTTTATTAGTTATTAGTTAGTTAAGTTTATTAGGTTTTATTAGTTTTTATTAGTTATTTAAGTTTTAGTTTAGTTTTTTATTTAGTTTATTTATTAGTTATTTTATTATTAGTTTATTAGTTTTATTATTATTATTATTATTATTATTATTATTATTATTATTAGTTAGTTTTAGTTATTTAGTTATTATTAGTTTTAGTTTTATTAGTTTTTTACTTTTTATTATTAGTTATTAGTTTAGTTAGTTATTAGTTTTAGTTTATTAGTTTTATTTAGTTATTAGTTTTTATTAAGTTATTATTTTTTATTGTTTATTAGTTTTAGTTTTATTAGTTAGTTAGGTATTAATTAGTTTAGTTTTATTTTTAGTTATTAGTTTAGTTATTTAGTTTATTATTATTAGTTATTTAGTTTCATTATTAATTATTAGTTTATTTTTAATTATTATTTAGTTAATTTAGTTTAGTTTTTATTAGTTATTAATTATTTATTAGTTATTATTAGTTAGTTATTAGTTAGTTTTTAGTTTATTATATTAGTTGTTAGTTATTAGTTAGTTTTTAGTTTATTATATTAGTTGTTAGTTATTAGTTATTATTATTATTAGTTTTAGTCATTATTTAATTTATTATTATTAGTTTAGTTATTATTAGTTAGTTATTTAGTTATTATTAGTTTATTAGTTTTATTAGTTATTAGTTTATTATTTATTAGTTATTAGTTATTTAGTTTATTAGTTATTAGTTATTTAGTTTATTAGTTTAGTTAATTTTTATTATTATTAGTTATTATTTTTAGTTTAGTTATTATTAGTTATTAGTTTAGTTAGTTATTTAGTTTTAGTTGATTAGATTATTAGTTATTATTAATTAATTATTAGTTATTATTAATTAGTTTTATTAATATTAGTTTATTAGTTAGTTAGTTTAGTTATTATTATTAGGTTTAGTTTATTATTATTAATTTTATTAGTTTTATTATTATTATTATTATTATTAGTTATTTTTATTAGTTTTATTAGTTATTATGTTTTATTAGTTTTAGTTTCTAATTAGTTTACTAATTACCAGTTTTAATTATTTATTATTAGTTATTAGTTTCATTAGGATTTTAGTTTTATTAGTAATTTATTAGTTTTAGTTTTAGTATTATTCGTTTATTATTATTATTAGTTTATTTAATTATTAGTTTTAGTTTTATTAGTTTTATTAGTTATTATTAATTTCTTAGATTAGTTTTTATATTGGTTTATTAGTTAGTTATTTTTTATAATTTATTAATTATAATTTATTATTTTGTTTTTATTAGTTTATGTAGTTATTTTTGTTATTTAGTTATTAATTTATTTAGTTATTATAGTTTGTTTTTATTAGTTATGTTTATTTAGTTTTATTAGTTTATTAGTTATTAGTTTATTAGTTTTATTATTATTAGTTAGTAGTTATTATTTTACTTTTATTAGTTATTAGTTATTATTATTGTTGTTATTATTAGGTATCAATTTAGTTACTTTTAGTTATTATTAGTTATGTTTAGTTTTTAGTTTTATTTGTTTATTATTAGTTATTGTCTATTAGTTAGTTATTGGTTTTGATTAGTTATTAGTTATTAGTTTTAGTTTTAGTTTTTAGTTTATTAGTTTATTAGTTAGTTTTATTAGTTAGTTATTTCTTATTTAGGTTTATTAGTTGTTAGTTTATTATTTTTAGTTATTACTAATTATTTATTAGTTATTACTAGTTTAGTTATTAGTTTTTTTAGTTTTATTAGGTTTTAGTTTTCATCTTTAGTTTTTAGTTTCTTATTATTATTTATTAGTTAGTTATTATTATTTGTTATTAGTTATGTTATTATTAGTTGTTAGTTTATTTTATTGGCTTTAGTTTTTTTATTAGTTTAGGTTATTATTAGTTTTATTAAATTTATTAGTTTTATTAGTTGTTAGTTAGTTAGTTTTTATTAGTTTTATTAGTCGTTACTTATTAGTTATTATTTATTATTATTATTTATTAGTTTATTAGTTTATTAGTTATTATTATTTAGGGTTTAGGGTTTAAGGTTTTTAGGGTTTAGGGTTAGGGTTTTTTTTATTTTTTTATTTTTTAAAACTAAGTAAATCGGTAGGTTTAGGCTTATTTAGTTTTTTTGTTTATTTTAGTTATTTTATTTTTTATTTATATTTAGGTTTATTTTTAATTTTGTTTAGTTTATTTATTTCAAATTTTTTTTTCGTTTAGGTTTTTTATTTTAGTTTATATTTTAGGTTTAGGTTTAGCTTTAGGTTTGTTTTTTAGTTTAGTTTTAATTTTATTTCATTTTTTTAATTTAGGTTTTATTTTTTTATTTTTAGGTTCATGTTTAGGTTTCTATTTTTATTTTTTTAAGGTTAAGGTTTTAGGTTTTTATTTTGGGTTTAATTTTAGGTTTTATTTTTCAATTTAGGTTTAGGTTTATTTTTAATTTATTTAGTTTAGGTTCAGGTTTAGGTTTAGTTTATTTTAGGTTTAGGATTAGGTTTTATTTATTTTAGTTTAGGTTTAGGTTTATTTTATTTTTATTTTAGGTTTAGTTTTGTTTTTTTAGTTTAGGGTTTAGGTTTTATTTTTATTTATTTTTAGGTTTATCTTTTAGGTTTAAGTTTTTATTTAGCTTTTATTTTATTTTATTTTAGGTTTATTTTATTTTTATTTTAG
This sequence comes from Cymbidium sinense, assembly GCA_021442155.1. Lineage (NCBI taxonomy): Eukaryota > Viridiplantae > Streptophyta > Magnoliopsida > Asparagales > Orchidaceae > Cymbidium > Cymbidium sinense. The sequence continues at coordinate 226,654,965 of CM038215.1, read as the reverse complement.
GTTTAGTTTTTATTTTTTTATGTTGTTTATTTTTAGGTTTAGTTTTTTTTCATTTAGTTTGGGTTTTTAATAATTTTATTTTAGTTTTGTTTTTGTTTTTATTTTTATTTTATTTTTAGTTTTAGTTTTAGGTTTAGGTTTTAGTTTAGGTTTTTATTTTATCTTATTATTTTACATTATTTAGGTTTAGGCTTATTTATTTATTTTATTTTTAGGTTTTCTTTAGTTTAGGTTTAAGATTTTAGGCTTTAAGGGTTTTCGGTTAGTTTATGATTTATGGTTTAGGATATTTTAGTTTAGGTTTATGTTTATTTTATTTAGTTTATTTTGATTTTATTTTAGGTTTAGGTTTTCTTTTTTATTTATTTTAGGTTTATTTTTTAGGTTTAGGTTTTTATTTTATATTTATTTTTATTTTTATTTTAGCTTTATTTTATTTTTATTTTATGTTTAGTTTTATTTTATTTAGTTTTTTATTTTTAGGTTTATTTTATTTTTAGTTTAGGTTTAGGTTTATTTTATTTTTATTTTAGGTTTAGGTTTTTATTTATTTATTTTTAGGTTTATTTTATTTTTATTTTAGGTTTAGTTTTTATTTTATTTAAGTTTTTTATTTTTAGGTTTATTTTATTTTTAAAGTTTAGTTTAAGTTTTTAATAATTTTGTTTTAGTTTAAATTTTATTTTTTATTTTATTTTATTTTTTAGTTTTAGGTTTATGCTTAGGTTTAGGTTTAGGTTTTTATTTTTTTTCTTATTGTTTTACTTTATTTATGTTTAGGTTTATTTATTTATTTTATTTTTAGGTTTTATTTAGTTTTGGTTTAGGATTTTAGGTTTTTAGGGTTATGGTTAGTTTACGGTTTATGGTTTAGGCTTTAGGGTTATTTTAGTTTAGGTTTACATTTATTTTATTTAGTTTATTTTTTTTTATTTTAGGTTTAATTTTTTTAATTTAAGGTTTAGGTTTTCTTTTTATTTATTTTTAAGTTTATTTTTTAGGTTTAGGTTTATATTTAGTTTTTATTTAATTTAATTTTAGGTTTATTTTATTTTTCTCTTACATTTAGTTTTTATTTTATTTAGGTTTATTTTATTTTTTTAGTTTAGTTTAGGTTTTTATTTATTTTATTGTAGATTGTTTTTTTATTTTATTTTATTTTATCTGTGTCCAGTTTAGGTTTTAGTTTAGGTTTTATTTTATTTATTTGCTATTTTATTTAGGTTAGGTTTTTTATTTATTTTATTTTAAGCTTTATTTAATTTAGGTTTAGGGTTTAGGGTTTTTGTGGTTTATGGTTGATTTTAGGGTTGAGGGTTAGGTTTGGTGTTTAGGAGTTTAAGGTTGATTGGGGATGAGGTTTAGTGGTTTAGTTTAGTGGTTTAGGGTTTAGGGTTTTTGGTTTAGGTTTGAGTTTAGGATTTAGGGTTAAGGTTTTTTATTTATTTATTTAATATTTTAAAATTAGGTAAACCGATAGGCTTAGTTTTATTTAGTTTATTTAGTTTACCTTTTAGTTTATGTTTTACTTTTATTTAAGTTTAGGTTATTTTATTTTTTTTATTTTTAGGTTTTTTTTAGTTTTAGTTTAGGTTTTTATGTTTTTAAGGTTTAGGGATTACGATTTAGAGTTTAAAGTTTAAGATTAGTTTAGGGTTTAGGGTTTAATGTTTAGGGTTATAGGTTTTAGGGTTTAGTGTTTTAGGGTTTATGGTTTAGGGTTAGTTTGAGGGTTTAAACTGTCCGACTGCTGGGCTTACAATAGCCAGCTAACACCTCCTACGCTTTAAAACCATGTAGGTTAGTCTTATGATTTTGCAAGATAGTTAGGTTGTTATTATTTAAAGAGTGACTAAAGTCCTTAAACCCACTCTCGAAGGAGACTAGAGTGGTATGAGTAATGACTTAGCCTAATGCAAATATTTTCAAATTTTATTTGCATTTGACACTCATTTTGACAAAGGCTTTGGGATTTTCATATGTCTAAATGCATGATGAAATGGATTATTGGCAAAATCAGAAGAGAAGAGGGTGAAGCTCTGTTAGTAGGAGTTTCTCTCGTATGTCAAGTGGTTCCGTTAGAAGGCTTTTTTATTAGTTTATTACTAATTAGTTTAATTATTTTAGTTATTAGTTATTAGTTTATTAGTTTAGTTATTAGTTTAGTTTTGTTAGTTTTATTATTTTATTTATTATTATTATTATTTTATTAGTTTTATTAGTTATTATTAGTTTAGTTATTAGTTATTATTTTTAGTTATTAGTTTTTATTAGTTAAGGTTAGTTATTTATTTATTTTAGTTTAGTCTTTTAGTTTTATTTTATTAGTTTTATTATTTATTAGTTATTAGTTTAGTTATTTTATTAATTTATTAATTATTTAATTATTAGTTATTAGTTATTTAGGTTTATTAGTTATTTAGTTTTATTAGTTTATTTATTAGTTAGTTTAGTAATTTTTATTTAGTTATTAGTTATTTAGTTATTATTATTATTATTATTATTATTATTATTATTATTATTATTATTATTATTAGTATATTATTAGTTATTATTAGTTATTAGTTAATTATTATTTATTAGTTTTATTATTAGTTTTATTATTATTTTGTTATTAGTTATTAGTTATTATTAGTTAATTTAGTTTACTTATTAGTTACTATTATTAGTTTAGTGATTGGTTTTATTTGTTGTATTAGTTATTAATTTAGTTTTAGTGTTTAGTTATTATTGTTTAGTTATTATTAGTTATTAGTTAGTTATTATTAGTTATTAGTTTTTATTAGTTATTAGGTTTATTAAGTTAATTTTATTAATTATCAGTTTAGTTAGTTATTAGTTGTTAGTTAATTATTATTAGTTTTTAGTTTATTATTTGATATTAGATTTTAATTTTAGTTTATATTTATTTTATTTTTATTTAGTTATTAGTTTTTATTAGTTTTATTATTTGTTTAATTATTTAGTTATTATTTATTTAGTTATTATTTAGTTATTTTAGGTTTAGTTATTATTATTAGTTAGTTATTTAGTTTTATTATTATTATTTTACTATTATTATTAGTTATTATTTTAGTTATTAGTTAGTTATTAGTTATTAGGTTTTATTAGTTATTTATTATTTTATTAGTTTTATTAGGTTTTTTTAATTATTATTGGTTTTATTAGTTTTATTACTTTATTATTAGTTTATCAGTTTAGTGATTAGTTTTGTTAGTCTTTAGTTAGGTTTATTAGTTATTAGTTTATTTAATTTTATTAGTTATTAGTTTAGTTTTTATTTTAGTTATTAGTTATTAGTTATTTAGTTTATTAATTTAATTTAGTTAGTTTTATTTATATATAGTTAGTTATTAGTTATTATTAGGTTTATTGGTTATTTGGTTTAGTTTTTAGTTTAGTTATTAGGTTATAATTAGTTATTATTTCTTAATTTTTTTGGTTTTTATTAGTTATTAGTTTATTAGTTTTTTAGTTTTAGTTTAGTAATTAGTTATTAGTTATTTTAGTTTCATTATTACTTATTAATTAGTTTAGTTATTTTTATTTTAATTATTAGTTATTAGTTTAGTTTTTTAGTTTTATTAGTTAGTTTATTAGTTTAGTTTTATTAGTTAATTAGTTTTTCATTTTATTAGTTATTAGTTTAGTTATTTATTTAGTTATTAGTTTATTATTAGTTTAGCTATTTAGTTATTATAGTTTTATTAGTTATTTATTAGTTAGTTTAGTTATTAGTTATTAGTTTATTAGTTTATTAGATTATTATTAGTTTTATTATTTATTATTTATTATTCTTAGTTTTAGTTAGTTTATAGTTTTTTATTTTTAGTTGGTTAGTTATTATTATAGTGATTATTAGTTATTAGTTTTATTATTTTTATTATTTTTGTTTTTGTATTAGTTAGTTAGTTTTAGTTAGTTATTAGTTTAGTTTTTTTTTAGGTTATTTAGTTATTTAGTTTTATTATTAGTTTAGTTATTAGTTTTTATTTAGTTATTAGTTATTAGTTTTTAGTTATTAGTTTATTAGTTATTTTTAGGTTTAGTTATTAGTTAGTTTTAGTTATTATTATTAGTTTTATTTATTAGTTAGTTTTAGTTTATTAGGTTTTATTAGTTATTATTCATTTTAGTAATTATTAGTTATTAGTTAGTTTTGTTAGTTATTTATTAGTATTAGTTATTATTATTATTTTAATAATTTAGTTAGTTTTATTAGTTTTGTTTTATTATTATTAGTTAGTTATTTATTAATTTAGTTATTATTAGTTAGGTTTTATTAGATAGATTAGTTATTAGTTTATTAGTTTAATTTATTATTTTTATTAGTTTTTATTTATTATTATTTATTATTAGTTTTAGTTTTTAGTTCTTAGTTTACCTAGTATTATTAGCTATTATTTATTATTATTATTAGTTAGTTTAGTTATTAGTTTAGTTTATTATTATTAGTTTTATTAGTTAGTTATTTTAGGTTTAGTTAGTTATTAGTTTTTAGTTTAGTTTTTATTAGTTAGTTAGTTATTAGTTAGTTTATTAGTTTATTAGTTTAGTTATTAGTTATTAGTTAGTTTATTAGTTTTACTTATTGTAGTTATTAGTTAGTTATTAGTTATTAGTTTAGTTTAGTTAGTTTTATATCTAGTTATTATTATTTTGTTATTAATTTATTAGTTTAGTTTTAATTTATTTTATTTAGTTTTTATTAGTTATTTATTTAGTTAGTTAATTATTAGTTATTATTAGTTTTTTATTAGTTAATTATTAGTTAATTTTATTAGTTAGTTAGTTTAATTATTATTTAGGTTTTATTATTAGTAATTTAATTATTATTATTTATTATTAGTTTTTAGTTTATTAGGTTTATTATTTAGTTTATGTTTTAGATTTTAGGTTTTATTATTTATTAATTATTAGTTTAGTTATTATTATTAGTTTGTTTAGTTATTATTAGTTATTAGTTGGTTATTTATATGGTTTTTAACTAGTTTATTAGTTAGGTTTTATTGGTTATTCATAATTTATTAGTTTATTTATTTTTGATTATTTATTTATTAGTTAGTTATTTTATTAGGTTTTCAGTTTAATTAATAGTTTTATTAGTTTATTAATTTTATTAGTCTATTATTATTAATTATTAGTTTTTAGTTATTAGTTTTAGCTTTTAGTTTATTAGCTTTATTTAGTTAGTTTTTAGCTTAGTTATTAGATTTATTTAGTTATTATTTAGTTATTATTTATTATTTAGTTGTTATTTATTAGTTAGTTAGTTCATTTATTATTATTAGTTTTATTAGTTATTAGTTTAATTATTAGATTTTATTAGTTATTAGTTTATTAGTTTATTATTAGTTTTATTAGTTTTATTAGTTAGTTTATTATTTAGTTTTTTAGGTTTTATTATTATTATTATTTAGTTATTAGGTTTTTAGCTAGTTATTATTAGTTATTAGTTTTAATTTATTAGTTATTTAGGTTTTATTAGTTGTTAGTTATTATTAGTTAGTTTTAGTTTTAGTTTTTAGGTTTTTTAGTTATTATTATTAGTTATTAGTTATTTAGTTTATTTAGTTTTAGTTTTAGTTTTATTAGTTTTATTTAGTTATTAGGTTTTTTAGTTAGTTTTATTTATTAGTTTATTATTATTATTATTATTAGTTATTTTTTTTAGTTAGTTTAGTTTATTTTATTTTAGTTTAGTTTATTAATCTTAATAGTTATATTAGTTTAGTTTATTAGTTTGATTATTTTATAGTTTTATTATTTTATGTTTATTATTATTAGGTTATTATTAGTTATTATTATTATTATTATTAGTTTTTATTAGTTACTTTTATTAATTATTAGTTAGTTTTAGTTATTAGTTTAGTTATTAGTTAGTTATTAGTTTTATTAGTTATTAGTTTTAAGGTTTAGTTTATTTATTATTTAATATTTGTTATTAATTTATTAGTTTAGGTTTTTAGTTTTTATCAGTTATTATTATTAGTAGTTAATTTTTTTAGTTTATTATTAATTAGTTTGTATGTTAGTTTTTTATTAGTTACTATTAAGATTATTATTTATTAGTTTTTTAGTTTTTAGTTTTAGTTTTTAGTTTATTAGTTTATTATTAATAGTTTTTAGTTATTATTATTAGGTTTTGATTATTATTATTAGTTATTAGTTATTATTAGTTTTATTATTAGTTAGTTTTATTAGTTTATTAGTTATTAGTTTAGTTTTTCTTTAGTTATTATTATTAGTTTTTAGTTAGCTTTTATTATTAGTTAGTTAGTTATTAGTTATTAGTTCAGTTATTTAGTTATTATTATTAGTTATTAGGTTTTTAGTTAGTTATTATTATTTTTTTATTATTATTTAGTTATTAGTTAGTTATTAATTATTATTAGTTAGGTTATTTGTTTATTATTAGTTATTAGTTTAGTTTTATTAATTATTTATTAGTTATAGTCAGTTTTATTATTAGTTATCATTATTTTATTATTTATTAGTTTAGCTTAGTTATTATTATTATTTAGTTATTAGGTTTTTAATTATTAATTTTATTATTATTTATTAGTTTTTCAAGTTAGTTATTAGTCTTTTTAATTATTATTAGTTTTAGTTTTTGGATATTTTTAGTTAGTTATTAGTTATTAGTTATTTAGTTATTATTATAATTAGGTTTTTTATTAGTTATTAGTTATTAAGTTTATTTTATTAGTTATTAGTTTAGTTAGTTATTATTATTAGTTATTAGTTTTAGTTATTAGTTATTATTATTATTAGTTTTGTTTTATTAGTTATTATTTTGTTATTATTAGTTAGTTATTAGTTAGTTTAGTTTATTAGTTATTAGTTTTTAGTTTATTATTAGTTAGTTATTTATTTTATTAGTTAGTTTTAGTTATTAATTATTTTTAATAGTTGTAATTATTATTAATTATATTATTATTATTATTATTATTATTATTATTATTATTATTATTATTATTATTATTATTATTAGTTTGATAGTTTTTATTTTATTAGTTAGTTTATATTTAATTAGTTTAGTTTATTATTAGGTTTAGTTTTTATTAATTTATTAATTATTAGTTTTATTAGTTTAGTTTATTATTTTGATTGGTTTTTGGTTTTATTATTTTAGGTTTATTATTATTAGGTTATTATTAGTTTTTTTATTATTAGTTATTATTATTGTTTTATTAGTTATTATTATTAGTTATTTATTAGTTTTATTAGTTATTTGTTAGTTTTAGTTATTTGTTAAGTTATTAGTTAGTTATTAGTTTTTAGTTATTAGTTTTTAGGTTTAGTTTATTAGTTATTTATTATTAGTTATTTATTATTAGTTATTAGTTTTATAGTTTAGGTTTTAAGTTTTTATTACTTATTATTATTATTGTTAGATAGTTTTTTAGTTTATTATTATTTAGCTATTAGTTTATTTTTAGGTTAGTTTTTTATTAGTTATTATTATGTTTATTATTTATTAGTTTTTTAAGTTTTAGTTTATTAGTTTATTATTATTAGTTTTTAGTTATTATTATTAGGTTATTATTATTATTATTATTAGTTATTAGTTATTATTAGTTTTATTATTAGTTAGTTTTATTAATTTATTAGTTATTAGTTATTAGTTATCAGTTTAGCTTTTTATTTCATTATTATTATTAGTTTTTTAGTTAGTTTTTATTATTAGTTAGTTAGTTATTAGTTATTTAGTTATTATCAGTTTAATTATTATTATTAGTTATTAGGTGTTTAGTTAGTAATTATTAATTTTAATTATTAGCTAGTTATTAGTTATTATTAGTTAGGTTATTAGTTTATTATTAGTTATTAGTTTAGTTTTATTAATTATTTATTAGTTATAGTTAGTTTTATTATTATTATTATTTTATTATTTATTAGTTTAGCTTAGATATTATTACTATTATTAGTTAGTTATTATCAATTTTATTAGTTAGTTATTCATTTTATTATTTTATTATTTCATTAGAAAGTTATTAGTTTTTATTAGTTATTGTTAGTTTTAGTTCTTAGTTATTATTAGTTAGTTATTATTTATTAGTTTTTAGTTATTAGTTATTATAGTTATTATTATTATTAGGTTTTATTAGTTATTAGTTATTAGTTTTTATTTTATTAATTATTAGTTTATTAGTTTTTTTTAGTTATTATTAGTTTATTAGTTATTAGTTTAGTTAGTTATTATTATTAGTTATTAGTTTTAATTATTAGTTATTATTAGTTATTAGTTTAATTTTATTAAGTAATTATTAGTTTGTTTAGTATTTTAGTTATTAGTTTAGTTATTAGTTTTTAGTTTATTATTATTTAATTATTTATTTTATTAGTTAGTTTTAGTTATTAGTTACTATTATTAGTTTTAGTTATTATTATTATTATTATTAATTTAGTGTATTAGGTTAGTTATTAGTTAGTTATTAGTTTTTTCTACTATTATTAGGTTTCACTTGATTAGATATTTTAGTTTAATAGTATATTAGTTTATTATTACAACTAGTTTAGTTATTATTAGTTATTAGTTATTATTATTAGTTAGTTTAATTATTAGTTAATTATTTAGTTTATTATTATTAAGTTTAAGTTTAGGTTTAACTATTAGTTAGTTTTAGTTTAGTTATTTAGTTATTAGTTAATTAGTTTAGTTAATTTCTTTAGTTATTAGTTTATTTTTATTTGTTAGTTTAGTTATTATTATTATTAGTTTAGATTATTATTATTATTATTAATTTAGTTTTATTAATTTATTAGCTTATTAGTTTATTATTTATTCATTTATTATTATTATTATTATTATTAGTTTTTATTATTTTTATTAGTTAGTTAGTTTATTAGTTTATTAGTTTATTTATTTATTAGTTTAGTTATTATTTTATTATTTAGTTAGTTTTATTAGTTTTAGTTATTAGTTTGTTATTTTGTTATTAGTTTTATTAGTTTAGTTATTAGTTATTAGTTAGTCATTATTAGTTATTTTAGTTATTATTATAAGTTTAGTTATTAGTTAATTTATTATTTTTTATTATTTTAATTATTTAGTTATTTAGTTTAATTAATTTTAGTTATTATTAGTTTTTTATTAGTTTTATTATTATTAGTTAGTTTTATTATTATTAGTTTTACTAGTTTTAGTTTATTTATTAGTTATTAGTTTTATTAGTTTAGTTTTAGTTATTAGTTATTATTAGTTTAGTTATTAGTTTATTAGTTTTTTAGTTATTAGTTTTATTATTAGTTAATTTTTTTAGTTTATTAGTTAGTTATTATAGTTATTAGTTTATTATTATTAGTTTTTAGGTTTATTAGTTATTAGTTTAGTTTTATTTATTTTTAGTTAGTTATTTAGTTTATTATTTAATTACTATTATTAACTTTATTAGTTATTAGTTATTTATTATTATTAGTCTTATTTATAATTTTAGTTATTAATTATTAGTTTATTAGTTATTTTTATTATTAGTTATTAGATATTAGTATTAATTATTAATTAGTTATTTATTAGTTAGTTTTATTATAAATTATTTATTTAAGAATTTATTAGTTTAGTTATTAGGTTTATTTAGCTATTTAGTTTAGTTATTTTTATTTTTTATTATTTATTACTTTATTATTTTATTATTTTTTAGATTATTAGGTTTATTATTAATATTTATTATTTTAGTTATTAGTTTTTAGTTTTGGTTAGTTTTTATTTATTTATTATTTATTATTAGTTAGTTATTAGTTTATTAGTTTATTATTAGTAGTTATTAATTTTATTAGTTAGTTATTACTTTAGTTTATTAGTTATATTAGTTTAGTTAGTTATTATTATTAGTTATTAGTTAGTTAGTTAGTTAGTTTTTATTATTAAATTTTTAGTTAGTTTTATTAATTAATTATTAGTTTATTAGTTTAGGTTATTAGTTTTAGTTTATTAGTTTTTTAGTTATTTATTATATTATTAGTTATTAGTTATTATTTTAGATTATTATTATTATTAGTTTATTCTTTTTATGTTTAGGTTCATTAGTTTTTTAGTTATTAGTTTTATTAGTTTTTATTATTAGTTATTAGTTTATTGGTTTTTAGTTTTATTAGTTTATTATTATTATTATTATTACTTTAGTTATTTTATTATTTATTATTATTATTGTATTATAGTGTTTATTATTAATTTTTTAGTTTAGTTATTAGTTATTAGTTTATTCAATTTTTATTAGTTTTATTATTAGTTTATTAGTTTAATTATTATTAGTTAGTTTTAGTTTATTAATTACTAAGTTTATTTATTAGTTTAGTAAATTTTATTTGTTAGTTTATTTATTAGTTTATTATTATTTTATTAGTTTACTATTTTAGTTTTTAGTTAGTTATTTAGTTGTTATTATTTATTATATTATTATTGGCTTTTTTTAGTTTATTTATTTATTATTAGTTATTAGCCATTAGTTATTAGTTTTAGTTATTTATTTAGTTATTTGTTACTAGCTTTATTATTTTTATTATTTTATTTTTTATTAGTCTTTATATTAGTTTATTATTATTATTATTAGCTATTTGGTTTCACTTATTAGTCTTTATTATATTAGGTTTTAGTTTATTAGTTTTAGTTTATTTGTTTTATTAGTTTTATTATTTGTTATTTAGTTAGTTTAGTTAGTTATTAGTTTTATAAGTTATTATTTTATTAGTTAGCTTATTATTATTTATTTTTTTATTTAGTTTGTTATTAGTTTATTAGTTTAGTTATTATTAGTAAGTTAATTATTAGTTTATTGGGTTATTAGGTTAGTTTTGTTAGGTTTATTAATAGTTTATTATTAATTTAGTTAGTTATTAGTTTAGTTATTTATTAGTTTATTAGTTTATTAGTTTTATTAGTTTTAGATATTAGTTAGTTTTTACGTTTTTTTTACTTTTTAGTTATTAGTTTATTAGTTTTTTAGTTAGTTATTTTATTAGTATTGGTACTACCATTAGTTATTGGTTTAATCATTATAGTTAGTTATTTAATTAGTTTTTTAGTTTAGATATTAAGTTTAGTTTACTCATTAGTTATTATTATTATTTGTTTTATTAGTTTCATTTAGTTACTTATTAGTTAGTATTTATTATTAGTTAAGTAAGTTTTAGTTTAGTTAGTTATTAGTTTTAGTTTAGCTTAGTTTTAGTTATTAGTTGGTTAATTTTTTTAGTTTATTAGTTAGTTAATTTATTAGTTTTTATTAGTTTTAGTTACTTTATTAGTTTTATTAGGTTATTAGTTTAATTATTATTAGTTATTTGGGTTTAGTTATTACATTATTAGTTATTATAGTTATTAGTTTAGTTTTTTGGTTTAGTTTAGTTATTTATTATTAGTTATTAGTTATTAGTTATTAGTTATTAATTTTTATTTAATTTTTATTATTTATTTAGTTTATTAATTTTAATTAGTTTAGTTTTAGTTATTATTATTATTATTATTAGTTTTATTTATTAATTTATTTAGTTTATTAATAGTTTAGTTATTAGTTTTATTAGTTTTTACTAGGTTATTATTAGTTTTATTATTAGTTTAGTTAGTTTAGTTAGTTTTATTATTTGTTATTATTTTATTAGTTTTATTAGTTTTAATTTTTAGTTATTATTATTAGTTAGTTTTTAGTTTTATTATTAGTTATTAGTTTTTAGTTTTTATTAGTTTATTATTATTAGTTAGTTTTATTAGTTATTATTAGTTATTTTTTAGTTTTTAGTTTTTAGTTTTGTTTAGTTAGTTATTTAGTTATTAGTTTTAGTTTTAGTTATTTTATTATTTAGTTATTAGTTAGTTATTAGTTAATTATTTTATTAGTTTTATTAGTTAGTTTTTTGTTTATTATTAGTTTATTAGTTAGTTACTTTTTATTTGTTTTATTAGTTTTGTTAGTTAGTTTAGTTAAGTTTAGTTATTACTTTATTAGTTTTATTAGTTAGTTTTATTAATTTTAGTTTATTATTATTCCATTATTATTTTAGTTTATTAATTATTAGTTATTATTTTTTTATTAGTTTCATTATTAGTCATTATTATTGGTTTTAGTTATTAGTTTTTAGGTTATTAGTTTAGTTTATTAGTTAATTATTTATTTAGTTTATTTATTAGTTATTTATTTGTTAGTTAGGTTTAGTTTTATTAGTTATTATTATTATTATTAGTAGTAGTTTAGTTATTATTTAGTTTTTAGTGTATTAGTTTTTAGTTTATTACTTTTATTAGTTTTTAGTTTATTAGTTTAGGTTATTATTAGCTATTAGTTTTATTAGTTTATTATTAGTTATTATTTAGTTTTTATTAATTTTAGTTATTATATCTATTTATTATTATTAATTATTGCATATTATTATTATTGTTATATTAGTTTAGTTTAGTTTATTAGTTATTAGTTTAATTATTAATTTATTAGTTTATTATTAGTTTTTATTAGTTAGTTAGTTAATTTAGTTTTTAATTATTTATTAGTTTATTAGTTAGGTTTTTTAGTTAGTTATTACTTATTAGTTATTAATTTTATTAGTTATTAGTTATTAGTTTTATTAATTATTAGTTATTAGTTTATTTACTTTATTATTATTATTTATTAGTTTAGTTTTATAAGTGTTTAGTTATTAGGTTTAGTTAGTTATTATTAATTATTAGTTATTAGTTTATTAGCTAGTTAGTTTAGTTTATTTTAGTTTTTCTTGGCTTATTAGTTATTATTAGTTTTAGTTTTATTAGTTATTAATTTTGTTATTAGTTATTAGTTTTTAGTTTTAGTTATTATTAGGTTTAGGTTTAGGTTTAATTATTAGTTTTATTAGTTTATTATTATTAGTTTAGTTATTATTAGTTTATTATTATTAGTTATTAGTTTTATTAGTTTAGTTATTAGTGCTGTTATTACCTAGTTATTTATTTAGTCATATTATTGCCATTTGTTATTAGTTATTAGTTAGTTAGTTTCTTTTAGTTTTAGTTTTAGTTGGTTTTATTAGTTATTAGTTTAGTTTTATTTATTATTTATTTTAGTTATTATTTATTAATTATTTAGTTTATTAGTTAAAATTATTATTATTATTTATTTTAATTTTTATTATTAGTTATTAGTTATTAGTTTATTATTTAGTTATTAGTTAGCTATTAGTTTCCTAGTTATAATTAGTTTAGTTATTTATTATTAGTTATTATTTATTAGTTATTATTAGTTAGTTTATTAGTTTAGTTAGTTTATTTTGTGTTTATTAGTGTACTAATTTATCAGTTTAATTTTATTAGTTAGTTAGTTTATTATTATTTAGTTTTTTTATTATTTTTTTTAGTTTTTTATTAAGTTTAATTTAGTTATTTAGTTATTATTATTTAGTTATTAATATTATTAGGTTATTAGTTTTTAGTTTTAATTGTTATTAGTTATTATTTATTATTAGTTTTACTATTAGTTATTTAGTTTTTAGTTTTTAGTTATTGTTATTAGTTTATTAGTTTTTATTTAGTTTTAGTAATTTAGGTTTTTACTAGTTAGTTTTTTGGTTTCTAGTTATTAGTTATTATTAGTTTAGTTATTTAGGTTATTAGTTTAGTTAGTTATTAGTTTTTAATTTTATTAATTATTAGTTGTTAGTTTAGGTTATTAGTTCATTAGTTTAGTTATTAGTTTAGTTATTGTTAGTTATTTAGTTATTAGTTATTAGCTTATTATTATTAGTTTAATTTAGTTTTATTAGTTTATTATTATTACTTATTATTAGTTAGTTAGTTTATTAATTATAGTTATTAGTTTAGGTTTAGTTAGTTATTATTAGTTAGTTATTATTTAGTTATTAGTTAGTTATTATTAATTAGTTTATTATTAGTTATTAGTTATTAGTTAGTTTTATTATTATTTTTAGTTTTAGTTGTTAGTTATTATTAGTAAGCTAGTTTACTAGTTATGAGCTATTATTTTTATTAGTTTAGTTAGTTATTATTAGATATTAGTTTAGTTTTTTATTAGTTAATTTATTATTATTATTAGTTTAGTTTATTTATTATTTTATTAGTTTTTTAGTTAGTTTTTATTAGTTATTAGTTAATATTAGTTATTTATTTATTTATTATTAGTTTTACTAGTTAGTTATTAGTTAATAGTTTATTTTATTAGTAGTTATTAGTTTAGTTATTATTAGTTATTTATTAGTTATTAGTTAGTTATTTAGTTAGTTAGTTTTATTGGTTAGTTTTTTAGTTTATTATTAGTTTTTATTATTTAGTTAGTTATTAGTTTTGTAGTTTAGTTATTTATTTAGTAGTTAATTTATTAGTTTATTAATTTTAGTTATTAGTTGCTAATTTTATTAGTTTAGTTATTAGTTATTTAGTTTATTATTAGTTAATTTTTTTAGTTTTTATTAGTTACTAGTTATTATTAGTTATTATATTATTATTATTAGTTAGTTAGTTTTAATTATTAATTTATTAGTTATTAGCTAATTAGTAATTATTAGTTTGAATTATTTAGTTTATTAGTTTAGTTATTTATTTAGTTATTAGTTAATTAGTTTAGTTATTATTACTTATTAGGTTTATTAGTTTGTTATTTTATTAGTATTATTAGTTATTATTAGTTTTTTAGTTTTTTATTAGTTTTACTAGTTATTAATTATTATTAGTTATTATTATTAGTTAGTTATTATTAGTTTAGTTTATTAATTATTTTAGTTATTAATTTTATTACTTTATTACTATAGTTATTATTATTTATTAGTATTAGTTATTACCAGTTATTATTTTATTAGTTATTAGTTTATTTTAGTTTATTAGATATTAGTTTAGTTATTAGGTTTTTAGATTTATTATTAATTTATTATTATTTATTTATTTATTAGTTTATTAGTTTTATTATTTTTTTATTAGTTATTTAGTTTTTTTTTTTTATTAGTTATTATTTATTAGTTATTAGTTTAGTTTATTAGTTTATTATTATTTAGTTAATTTCTTTTTATTATTATCCATTATTAGTTTAGTTATTAGTTATTTGTTTTTAATTTTAGTTAGTTTTTAATTTATTAGTTATTATTAGTTAGTTATTATTATTAATTAGTTATTAGTTTATTTGTTTATTATTAGTTATTAGTAGTTATTAGTTTTATCAGTTATTTATTAGTTTAGTATATTATTATTATTATATTACTTTTTGGTTATTATTATTATTAGTTATTAATTAGTTAGTTAATTAATATTAGTTAGTTATTATTATTATTATTATTTAATTTTTATTAGTTTTTTAGTTAGTTTGATTAGTTATAAGTTAGTTAATTTATTATTCTATATTAATCTTAGTTTATTAGTTTTCTTTATTAATTAGTTTAGTTATTAGTTAGTTATTAGTTGTTTATTTTATTATTAGTAATTAATTTTTAGTTTAGT
Source organism: Cymbidium sinense (assembly GCA_021442155.1). Lineage (NCBI taxonomy): Eukaryota > Viridiplantae > Streptophyta > Magnoliopsida > Asparagales > Orchidaceae > Cymbidium > Cymbidium sinense. The sequence continues at coordinate 226,639,556 of CM038215.1, read as the reverse complement.
TTTTTATTATTATTATTATTATTAGTTTATTAATTTTAGGTTTAGGTTGATTAGATTTTTAGTTATTAGTTTCATTAGTTTATATTATTTATTTTTAGTTTATTGGTTTTTAGTTTTATTAGTTAGTTATTATTATTATTTATTATTACTTTAGTTATTTTATTAGTTTATTAATAGTTATTAGTTAGTTATTATTATTAGTTTTTTAGTTGAGTTATTAGTTATTAGTTTAATTATTATTAGTTAATTTTAGTTTATTAGTTAGTTTATTTAGTAGTTTATTATTAATTTATTAGTTTACTATTTTATTTTTTAGTTAGTTATTTAGTTACTATTATTAGTTATTAGTTAGTTATTAATAGTTTAATTATTTATTAGTTTATTATTAGTAGTTATTATTAGTTAGTTAGTTTTTAGTTATTGGTTTAGGTTATTAGTTTGTTATTTATTATTAGTTTATTAGTTTATTAGTTTATTATTAGTTTTAGTTAGTTATTTATTAGTTAGTTAGTTTTATTAGTTAGTTTTTTTTAGTTTATTATTAATAATTTGTTAGTTTATTAGTTTTTTAGGTTTTATTTTAGTTATTAGGTCAGGTTTAGTTTTAATTTTATTAGTTATTTAGTTTATTATTAGTTTTATTAGTTATCATTAGTTTATTAGTTTAATTATTATTATTATGTAGTTATTATTATTGTTAATTTTTAGTTAGTTATTTAGTTAGTTACTAATTGTTTAGTATTAGTTTATTAGTTTAGTTATTATTAGTTAGTTGGTTATTAGTTTTTTAAGTTTATTATTAGTTTATTATCAATTTAGTTAGTTATTAGTTTTTATTAGTTAGTTTATTAGTTATTAGTTTAATTATTAATTAGTTTATTATATTATTTTAATTAGTTTTAGTTATTAGTTTAGTTTTATTAGTTTTATTTAGTTATTAGTTTATTATTATTTTAGTTAGTTAGTTTATTAGTTTAGTTTATTATTAGTTAGTTTAGTTAGCTATTAGGTATTAAGTATAATTATTATTAGTTAGTTATTTAATTAATTTTTAGTTTTATTAGTCCAATTAATCATTAGTTATATTATTATTATTAGTTTTATTAGTTAGTTATTAGTTTAGCTTTAGCTATTAGTTATTAATTAGTCATTTATTTATTTAGTTATTAGTTATTTTTTAGTTTTATTACTTAGTTTTTTAGTTTAGTTATTTTTTGTTTTAGTTTTAGTTTTAGTTATTAGTTATTTAGTTTTGTAGTTATTAGTTTAGTTATTTTTTTAATAGTTTTAGTAGTTTTAGTTAGTTTAATTAGGTTATTAGATTAGTATTAGTTATTATTTATATTTATTAGTTTATTAGTTTTTATTAGTTAATTATTAGTTAGTTAGTTTAGTTATTATGTTTAGCTTACTTATTTATTATTAGTTATTAGTTATTAATTTTAATTATTAGTTATTAATTTTATTTTGTTTTTTATTATTTATTTAGTTTATTAGTTTTTTATTATATATTATTATTATTATTATTATTATTAGTTTTATTTATTGATTTATTTAGTTAGTTATTAGTTTTATTAGTTTTTATTAGGTTATTATTAGTTTTATTATTATTTTATTAGTTTTAGTTTTTTTATTATTATTATTGTATTATTATTAGTAGTTTTGGTTTTGTTATTAGTTATTAGTTATCATTATTGGTTATTAGTTATTTATTTTTATTATTATTATTATTAGTTTTATTAGTTATTTAGTTATAACTAAAACAAATAACTAATAACTAATAACTAATAATAACTAATAAATTATTAGTTAGTTTTTATTAGATAATATTATTTAGTTTTTAGTTTTTTATTTAGTTTAGTTAGCTATTTAGTTATTAGTTTTAGTTTTAGTTATTTTATTATTTAGTTATTAGTTTGTTATTAATTATTAGTAAGTTATTAGTTAGTTTTATTAGTTTATTATTGATTAGTTTTATTAGTTTGATTAGTTTATTATTGATTAGTTTTATTAGTTAGTTTTTTAATTATTATTAGTTTATTAGTTAATTAGTTTATATTAGTTTTATTAGTTTAGTTAGTTAGTTTAGTTTAATTATAATTATTATTAGTTTAGTTATTATTTAGTTATTAATTTTTTAGTTTTTTGCTTATTATTTTTATTATTTTTTAGTTTATTAGTTTAGGTTATTATTAGTTTTATTAGTTTATTATTAGTTATTATTTAGTTTTTATTAGTTTTAGTTATTATATCTAGTTATTATTATTAGCTATTAGTTTATTAGTTTATTATTATTACTTATTTATTTAGTTTAGTTTATTAATTATTAGTTTATTAGGTTTTTTATTAGTTTTTATTAATTAGTTAGTTAGTTTAATTTTTTATTATTTATTAGTTTATCATTTAAGCTTTTTTTAGTTAATTTTTAGTTATTAGTTATTAGTTTTATTAGTTATTAGTTATTAGGTTATTATTATTAGTTATTAGTTATTTATTTATTATTAGTTTAGTTTTATTAATTATTTTGGTATTAGGTTTACCATTTATTATTGGATTATTATTATTAGTTTATTAGTTTATTTTTGTTAGTTTATTTTAGTTTTATTAGTTATTAGTTTTTATTATTACCTTTAGTTTATTACTTATTAATTTAGTTATTAGTTATTAGTTTTTAGTTTTAGTTATTATTAGGTTTAGTTATTAGTTTTATTAATTTATTATTATTAGTTTAGTTATTTATTTAGTAGTTATTATTAGTTATTAGTTATTTTTTAGTTAATTTTATTAGTTAGTTTTTATTAGTTTTTAGTTACTTAGTTTTATTAATTTATTAGTTTATATTATTTTTATTATTTATTTTAATTTTTATTATTAGTTATTAGTTAGTTTAGTTATTAGTTTATTATTTAGTTATTAGTTAGTTATTAGTTTAGTTATTTATTATTAGTTATTATTTATTAGTTATTATTATATAGTTTATTAGTTTAGTGAGTTTATTTAGTTTTTAGTTTTTAGTTAGTTAGTTATTATTATTTGTTTTAGTTTTATTATTTTTTTAGTTTTTTAGTTTAGTTTAGTTATTTTTATTATTTTATTAATATATTAGGTTATTGTTTTAGTTTTTATTATTATTATTATTATTTATTAGTTACTATTATTTTAGGTATTATTATTACTTATTTATTTATTTTAGTTATTAGATTTTAGATTTATTTTAATTTCTTTTTAGTTATTAGTTTATTATTATTAGTTATTTAGGTTATTAGTTTAGTTAGTTATTATTAGTTATTTGTATATTATTATTTATTATTATTATTATTATTTATTATTATTGTTATTATAGTTGATTAGTTTTTTAGTTAGTTAGTTATTGTTATTAGTTACTATTAATATTATTAGGTTATTAGTTTTAGTTTTATTAATATTATTTATTATTTACTTATTATTTTTATTTAGTTATTAGTTTTATTTTAATTTTATTTTATTAGTTATTAGTTAATTTTATTATTATTATTATTAGTTTTTAGTTATTAATTATTATCGTAAAGTTAGTTTTTATTATTATATTAGTTATTAGTTATTTATTATTAGTTAGTTTTAGTTATTTATTTGTTAGTTTATTATTATTATTTTATTTTTTATTACTATTAGTTTTTTATTTCTTACTATTATTATTATTAGTTTATTTTATATATATTAGTTTTATTAGTTAATTATTAGTTAATAGTTTATTTTTTGTTATTATTTTAGTTATTATTAGTTATTTATTAGTTATTATTTAGTTTTTTAGTTATTTAGTTTTATTAGTTAGTTTTATTTAGTTATTATTTTTATTATTTAGTTATTAGTTTATTATTAATAGTTATTTATTTATTAGTTTATTTATTAGTTTATTAGTTTATATTATTTACTAGTTTTTTAGTTATTATTAGTTATTAGTTATTGTTTATTATTAGTTAATTTTTAGTTTTATTAATTATTAGTTATTATTAGTTATTATTAGTTTTAGTTTTAGTTATTAGTTATTATTAGTTAGTTAGTTTTAGTTATTAATTTATTAGTTATTAATTAATTAGTTATTATTAGTTTTAGTTATTTAGTTTATTAGTTTAGTTATTTATTTAGCTATTAGTTTATTAGTTTATTATTATTAGCATTAAGTTTTAGTTAGTTATATTTTATTATTAATATTATTAGTTATTATTAGTTTATTTGTTTTATTAATTATTAGTTATTATTAATTATTATTATTATTTTAATTATTTTTTAGTTTTTATTTTATTTAGTTATTAGTTTTATTATTTTATTAAGTTATTATTATATTAATTAGTTATTAGTTATTATTAGTTATTAGTTTATTAGTTTTTATTAGTTATTAGTTATTTTAGTTATTATTAGTTATTAATTTTAGTTAATTTTTATTAGTTAGTTATTATTAGTTTTAGGTTAGTTATTTAGTTAGTTAGTTATTTTTATTATTATTTATTAGTTATTAGTTATTAGTTAATTAGTTTTTTTGTTTTTGATTTAGTTTTTATTAGTTATTTATTTAGTTATTATTAGTTTGTAGTTTATTAGTTTATTATTAGTTTTTTTTTATTATTGGTTATTATTATTAGTTATTTTATTATTTTAGTTATCATTAGTTATTAGTTGTTGGGTTATTATTAGTTTTATTATTAGTTATTATTAGTTATAAGTTTTAGTTATTATTTTAATTATTAATCATTATTTATTATTATTACTTTTATTATTATTGTTATTAGTTATTATTAGTTATTTATTAGTTTTTATGAGTTTAATATTAGTTATTAATTTTAGTTTATTTTATTAGTTAGTTATTGTTACTTTTAGGTTAGTTATTTAATTAGTTGGTTATTCTTATTATTATTTTATTAGTTATTATAGTTAATAATTGTTTAGTTTTTATTTTAGTTTTATTGGTTATTAGTTTTTATTATTGGTTAGTTTTTATTTAGTTATTATGTTTTATTAGTTATTAGTTTTTTTATTAGTTAGTTATTATTATTAATTAGTTATTTTTCTTATTTTTAGTTGTTATTAGTTATTAGTTATTAGTTATTAGTTTATTATTAGTTTTATTATTAGTTTTTTTATTTTTAGTTATTAGTTTTTTAGTTATTATTTTAATTATTAGTTATTATTTATTATTAGTTAGTTTTATTAGTTTATTTATTAGTTAGTTATTAGTTATTTATTTATTAGTTTTTTATGAGTTTTATTAGTTTTAGTTATTAGTTTTATTAGTTTATCTATTAGGTTTTATTAGTTATTAGTTATTATTTGTTAGTTTAGCTTTTTAGTTATTATTATTAGTTATTATTAGTTTTTAGTTATGAGTTTATTTATTATTAGTTATTAGTTTATTTATTAGTTATTTATTAGTCTATTCTTTTAGTTAGTTATTATTATTAGTAGTTAGTTTAGTTAGTTTTTAGTTATTAATTTATTAGTTCTTGTTTTTTAGTTAGTTATTATTATTTTTATTATTAGTTATTAGTTTAGTTATTATTAATTTGTTATTAGTTATTAGTTATTAGTTATTAATTTTATTAGGTTTTTAGTTTAGTTATTATTATTTAGTTAGCTTAGTTATTAGTTTAGTTATTAGTTTTTAATTAGTTATTAGTTATGATTATTATTTAGTTTTTAGTTTGATATTATTTTAGTTATTATTAGTTATTTAGTTATTAGTTATTATTACTAGTTTAGTTATTAGTTTATTAGTTTAGTTAATTTAGTTATTAGTTTAGTTATTAGTTAGTTATTAATTAATTATTAGGTTTTATTAGTTTTATTAATTTTTAGTTGTATTAGTGATTAGTTTTATTAGTTTTAGTTAATTAGTTATTATTATTAGTTTTAGTTATTAGTTTTTTACTAATTATTTGTTTAGTTAGTTTAGTGTTTATTATTTAGTTTTAGCAATTAGTTTTAGTTATTAGTTATTAGTTTTAGTTAGTTATTAGTTTATTAGTTAGTTATTTATTATTTTAATTATTTAGTTTATTAGGTTTTATTAGTTATTAGTTAGTTATTTTGTTATTAGTTTATTAGTTAGTTTATTATTTAGTTATTAGTTTATTAATTTTTAGTTATTAGTTATTTAGTTCTTTTAGTTATTAAGTTTAGGTATTAGTACTAGTTTATTAGTTATTATTTAGTTATTTAGTTTTATTATTAGTTAATTATTACTTATTAGGTTATTTATTTATTAGTTATTAGTTAATTATTATTGGTTATTATTAGTTTAGTTTAATTTATTTATTTAGTTAGTTAGTTATTATTTGTTTAGTTAGTTATTATTAGTTAGTTTTATTTAGTTTTAGTTATTAGTTTTTTTATTTATTAGTTATTAGTTTAGTTATTTATTTTTTAGTTTATTATTTATTTATTTTTAATTTAGTTTAGTTTACTTTATTAGGTTTTTTATTTTTTAGTTTATTAGTTTATTATTATTAGTTTTATTAGTTTTTTTTATTAGTTAGTTAGTTTATTTTAGTTGTTATTATTATTAGTTTAGTTTTATTATTTATTAGTTTAATTATTATGGTATTAGTTAGTTTTATTAGTTTTAGTTTAGTTAGTTTAATAATTAGTTTCTTAGTTTTAGTTATTATTTTATTAGGTTTATATTATTTAATTATTTAGTTTATCAATTTTAGTTTATTAGTTATTTAGGTTTTAATTTATTAGTTATTTAGTTAGTTATTTGTAGGTTTTGGCCATTATTAGTTATTTTTTAGTTATTAGTTTTATTATTTTAGTTTAGTTTTAGTTAGTTATTTTATTTTTTAGTTTTATTATTTGTTTAGTTATTAGGTTTTTATTTAGTTATTATTTATTAGTTTATTAGTTATTTGTTATTGTTAGGTTTAGTAAATAGTTAGTTTTATTATTATTATTTGTTATTAGTTTTAATTATTATTATTAGTTTTATTTATTAGTTAGTTATTATTAGTTAATTTTGTTTATTGTTTATTAGTTTTATTTTAGTTTTAGTTATTTTATTAGTTAGTTTAGTTAATTATTTATTAGTTTATTTTATTTTATTATTTTTATTATTATTATTTTATTATTTTATTATTTTAGTTAGTTTTTATTAATTTAGTTTTATTATTATTGGTTTGTTAGTTAATAGTTTATTGGTTATTTAATTTATTAGTTTAATTATTATTAGTTAATTTTAATTTGTTAGTTTAGTTATTAGTTTATTAGTTTAGTTTATTAGTTTTTATTAGTTACTAGTTATTAGTTTAGTTAGTTTTATTAGTTATTATTATTTATTATTATTAATTAGTTTAGTTATTAGTTCAGTTTATTATATTAATTTTATTAGTTAGTTATTTTAAGTTTAGTTAGTTATTAGTTTTTATTAGTTAGTTAGTTAGGTTATTAGTTAGTCAATTTATTAGTTTATTAGTTATTAGCCATTATAGTTTTATTAGTTTATCTTACTTTATTAGTTAGTTATTTATTTTATTATTATTAGTTTAGTTTATGTTTAGTTATTAATTTAGTTTAGTTAATTTTTTAGTTTAGTTTGTTTAGTTAGTTTATTTAGTTTTAATTATTATTATTTAGTTATTAGTTTATTAGTTTTTTTTAGTTTTATTAGTTTAGTTTTTATTAGTTTTATTAGTTTTAGTTTTTTAGTTTTTTAGTTTTATTTAGTTATTATTTAGTTAGTTAGTTATTAGTTATTATTAGTTTTTTATTAGTTAGTAGCTTTATTAGTTAGTTAGTTAAGTTATTATTTAGGTTTTATAATTAGTTATTTTGTTATTATTAGTTTAGTTTTAGTTATTATTAGTTTTTAGTTTAATAGATTTATTATTTAGTTTGTGTTTTAGTTTTTAGGTTTTATTATTCATTAGTTTAGTTATTATTATTAGTTTTAATTTAGTTATTATTAGTTATTTGGTTTAGTTAGTTATTATTAGTTATTAGTTATTTATTAGTTATTAGTTTTAGTTTATTTATTTGTTTATTAGTTAGGTTTTATTAATTATTAGTCATTTATTTATTTTTTAGTTTTTTAGTTATTTATTTATTAGTTATTAGGTTTAGTTATTAGTTTTATTTATTTGTTATTATTAGTCATTAGTTATTAGTTTTTAGTTTAATAGTTTTATTTAGTTATTATTAGTTAGTTTTTAGTTTAGTTATTAGTTTTAGTTTTAGGTTTTTATTATTTATTAGTTAGTTGGTTAGTTTATTCTTATTAGTTTTATTAGTTATTATGTTTTATTAGTTATTAGTTTATTATTTAGTGTTTTATGTTTTATTATTATTATTATTTAGTTATTAGGTTTTTAGTTAGTTGTTATTAGTTATTAGTTTTAGTTTGTTAGTTATTTAGGTTTTATTAGTTATTAGTTATTGTTAGTTAGTTTTAGCTTTATTTTTATTTTAGTTATTATTATTATTATTTTTAGTTTATTTAGTTTTAGTTTTTATTAGTTTTATTTAGTTATTAGGTTTTTTAGTTAGTTTTATTTATTAGTTTATTATTATTATTATTATTATTATTATTATTATTTAGTTAGTTTTTATTTAGTTAGTTTAGTTTATTATTAGGTTTAGTTTTTATTAGTTTATTAATTATTAGTTTCATTAGTTTAGTTTATTAGTTTGATTAGTTTTAGTTTATTATTATTAGGTTATTATTAGTTATTATTAGTTTATTAGTTTTTTTATTAGTTATTTATTAGTTTTTATTAGTTATTAGTTTAGTTATTGGTTATTAGTTTTATTAGTTATTAGTTTTTTAGTTTATTAGTTATTATTGTTATTAGTTATTAGTTTATTAGTTTAGGTTTTAGTTTTATTAGTTATTATTATTATTAGTTAGTTTTTTTGTTTATTATTAGTTTTAGGTCGTTTTATTATTATTATAAAGGTTTATTATTTATTAGTCTTTTAGGTTTTAGTTTTAGTTTTAGTTTATTAGTTTATGATTATTAGTTTTTAGTTATTATTATTATTATTATTATTATTATTATTATTATTATTATTATTATTATTATTATTAGTTATTAGTTTTATTATTATTATTATAGTTTATTGTTATTTGTTTTAGTTTTTATTTAGTTATTATTATTAGTTTTTAGTTAGTTTTATTAGTTATTAGTTTAGTTATTTAGTTATTATTAGTTTAGTTATTATTATTAGTTATTAGGTTTTTTATTGTTAGTTATTAGTTATTAGTTATTTAGTCTTTATTAGTTTACTTGTTAGTTAATTATTAGTTATTAGTTTAGTTTTATTAATAATTTATTAGTTATAATTAATTTTATTATTAGTTATTATTATTTTATTATTTATTAGTTTAATTTAGTTATTATTATTATTATTAGTTAGTTATTATTAGTTTTATTAATTAGTTATTAGTTTTTTTATATATTAGTTTTATTATTATTTATTATTTTTTTAGTTAGTTATTAGTTTTTATTAATTATTATTAGTTTTAGTTTTTAGTTATTATTAGTTAGTTTTTAGTTATTAGTTAGTTATTATAGTTATTATTATTATTAGGTTTTTTATTAGTTTAGTTATTAGTTTTTATTTTATTAGTTATTATTTTATTAGTTTTTTTAGTTATTATTAGTTTATTAGTTATTATTAGTTATTAGTTTAATTAGTTATTATTATTGTATTTATTATTAGTTATTATTAGTTATTAGTTTTAATTATTAGTTATTATTAGTTATTATTAGTTATTAGTTTAGTTTTATTAGTTATTATTTTATTATTATTAGTTAGTTATTAGTTTTTAGTTTATTATTAGTTAATTATTTATTTTATTAGTTAATTTTAGTTATTAGTTATTATTATTAATTTTAATTATTATTATTATTATTATTATTAGTTATTATTATTATTATTATTATTAGTTTGGTTTATTAGGTTATTAGTTTTATTATTATTAAGTTTAGTTTTATTAGTTATTTTAGTTTTATAGTTTATTAGTTTATTATTATTATTAGTTTAGTTATTATTAGTTATTTAGTTTATTATTAATTATTAGTTATTATTATTAGTTAGTTAGTTCACTTGGTTTTTTTAGTTATTAGTTTATTATTATTAATTATTTTTAGTTATTATTATTATTAGTTAGTTATTATTATTAGTTTATTATTAGTTTTATTAATTTATTAGTTTATTAGTTATTAATTAGTTATTATTATTATTAGTTATAGGTTTTATTAGTTTAGTTATTTATTATTATTATTATTATTATTATTATTATTATTATTAGTTTTAATTTTTATTAGTTTTATTAGTTAGTTAGTTAGTTAGTTTATTTAGTTATTAGTTTAGTTATTATTTTATTATTTAGTTAGCTATTATTATTTTTATTTATTAGTTAGTTATTTCGTTATTAGTTTTATTAGTTTAGTTATTAATTATTAGTTAGTTATTATTAGTTATTATTATTTATTTAGTTTAGTTATTTTAGCTATTATTATTAGTTTAGTTATTAGTTAGTTTATTATTTTTATTATTTTAGTTATTTAGTTATTTAGTTTATTGAGTTTTTTGTTATTATTACTTTTTTTATTAGTTTTATTAGTTATTATTAGTTAGTTTTATTATTATTATTAGTTTTACTAGTTTTTTAGTTATCAGTTATTATTAGTTTAGTTTTTAATTATTATTAGTTTAGTTATATTCATTTAGTTATTAGTTTATTAGTTATTATTTAGTTTTTTAGTTATTAGTTTTTATTATTAGTTAGTTTTTTTTAGTTTATTAGTTAGTTATTATAGCTATTAGTTTATTATTATTAGTTTTTAGGTTTATTAATTATTAGTTTAGTTAGTTTAGTTATTAGCTTAGTTTTCTTAGTTTTTAGTTTGTTATTTAGTTTATTATTTAGTTATTATTATTATTAGCTTTATTAGTCATTAGTTATTTATTATTATTAGTTATATATTTTATTTTACTTATTAGTTTATTAGTTATTTTTATTATTAGTTATTAGACATTAGTTTTAGTTATTATTATTAGTTAGTTTTATTATTATTAATTAATTATTTATTAGTTTATTAGTTTAGTTATTAGGTTTTATTAGTTATTTAGTTTAGTTATTTTTATTAGTTATTAGTTTAGTTTATTAGTTTATTATTTTTAGTTAATTTATTTTTATTATTATTATTTATTAGTTTAGTTATTAGTTATTAGTTTTAGTTCCCAAAACTCATGATTTGTAAATAGGATTTTGCAAGAAACTTTAAACTGCCACCCGAAACTGGAGAGAAAGTAGCGGCTAAAGCTTCATCTTTTCGCCTAGCTAGTCTCTAAGAGAATGTTTCCCTCACCTCATCCAAGCCCCTTCTCCAACTACAATTCAATGAACTAAATCTAATTGTATGGGAGTAGAGTATAATTCATCCCTTTCACTTTGAAAGTCAAGGCATTAGAGAGGAGAAGTTGGTAGTTTACATCGATTATATTCTATTGTAGGCTCTGTCAAAAGTTATTTTTGCTAAAAGGCTAGCCTTCCCTTTTCTTCTTGACTTGAAGAATTAAACTACTACCTTTCTTTCTGGACAGCCTAGCAAAGTGAAGATTTTCATTTCTATCACAAATGCCACTTGAAGAGGCTTATGTATCAGCAACCTATACCCTGACCTTTACCTTAAACTAGTACATCACTTGCAAGAAAGAAAGAGGCTATCTCTTAGCAATTTTCAGAACTGGAACTACTGAAGTGAAGCTTGAGTCTTTGCTTAGCAACCCAAACAAGAAAATAACTGAGGCTATGAAAGAGTTCTTTCTTAGGCCCAGTTACCAAGGTTTATCATATGAAGGAGACTTTCTTTGGACCAACAAATTTTTCTATGACAATTCAATAGCTTTTTTTATTATTGTGCACCTATCGTTACCAACAGTTCACAAAGTTCAAAGTCTTGCCCAGCCTTCAAGACAGCATAACCCTAAAATAGATTTTTCTATTCCCTCCAACCCATACGTCACCTTCCCTTAATCAATGTCTTTTTCTTCTTAAAGGATTGAACACATTATAAGCCCTAGGAATTATTGAACATAAATCTGTGCACGAACCAAACATCTCATTCTTAGTTCAGTTTGGTAGAACGCGGGTCTCCAAAACTAAATGTCGTAGCTTCAAATCCTACAGAGCGTGATTCCATTTATGTTATGTCGAATTACAATGAAAGAACTTCACAAAACAATGTAGAATTGCAACTTCAATTTGACCTCCTACAAGCAAGAGGTCAATAAAAAAAAAGAGATATTACGTAATCAAAGGTCCAACTGTTCACCATGTTTGTATTGTAATTATACAGTTACAAATAATCCTACGAAAGTAATAGGAATTAGACCTAAATAGAAATAAATTCAATCATTTTGATTTGTTTTAGGGAATAAAAAAAGAGGTAAGATCTATCCCTAAATATGAATTTGAATTATCAATGAATCTCATTGAAAATGAATTGGAAATTGACGTGGGAAGAAACCATAAAATTTCTAAAATGAAATGTTTTGAGATGCTTTTATTTTGATTTTTTTCAATTTTTTATTGAATTTCATTTATTTCAAATAAGTTGTATCTTATTCAAACCAATAAATAGAGCTGGGGTTATAGTTGAAGCAGCTAGTAAAAAACCAAAATAACTAGTTAGAATAGGCATGAAAGAGCTAAATTAGATATGTTCTTTTACTACATTTATGAATAAAACATTTACCTAAGTCTCAATCTAGATACGATAGTAAGAAAAACTAATTGAAAGAATTCATTGAGTTCCAATTGAAAGTTCTTGATTCATCAATCATTTTAGATGTACACTAAAAAAAAACCTTGACTTTTTCAAAAAATTGAAAATTATTGAATATTTTAATTTGATCTTTATTTTATTTTCATATTTGAATTCAATTTCAGGCCAACTAGATTCAAAGAAAAGTAACTTTTATTACCCTTTTAGGTTTTATATTACTTCTATATCAAAGAATCCCATCTTTGTTTTATATTGTAGTTCCATAAAGAAAGAACTCATAAGAAAATCTAATGTAACAACAATTGCATCACAACTATGGATTGTTCCAACGATCTCTTTTTTTTTCTTTTTGCAAATGAAATAGATAGGGATAGTAATAATAATTTCAGTTTAGAATAGTAAGAATAGCTTCCTTCAGTTTCTAAGTGAAGTGAAGAAGTTCAAAGTTTAATAGTCGTAGTCTTGTATGAATGAACAATTACCAATTACTTGAATAAAATGAGAGGATTTAAAAAAAGAAAATATGAACCGAACCAGGTTTATAGATTTCACAAAATATATAATAGAAATGTAATAGAAACTAGTGTGGAACATCCCTTTTCCTTATCTACTTCTTGTGATCAAATTACTAGAAGAGCTAATGATCTTAGAACAATGACCAACTCCTCATGGTGATACAAAGTCATTGATCAAAGAGTTTCTTGCATCCTTCATTCGCTCTTTTGGGCACCTAGTGGATTGATCATTTTTCTTTTCATAAGAGATGGTAATGTAAGAAGTCAAAAGGTAGCGAGTCCAAATGTCTAGAAATTTGACTAAGTTCCAGGTATGGATTGAGAATTTTATAGATGCTATGAAGTCTTTTCATTTGAAGATATGATGAATGTGAAATGAAGTCGAGTTTTTCCTGAAATAAAAGCAGTAAGCTAAAAGAAAGTTGGTTCTTGGGAAAGAGGTTTGCCTGTTCAGGCACGAAGCAATGGCATGCCCACTTTAGTCAACCCTCTGAGTCTCAATCTCAAGGCAATGAGACCATTTAGAAGAGTGAAGTTGGACACTACCCCAGAAAAATTCACTTTTTGTAGCAAGGGCAAGTTTATAGATAAATTAGGATAGCCCTCATACCCAAAACTTCATTTTCAGATAGGATGAAGACATAGCATATTATTTGATCTATCATAATTTGCCATAAGTTAGTAAGGGCTCTACTCATCTAGTGCCTTGTGATGATTTTTCAATCCCTAGTCCTGGGCTTTTCATTAGAATAATCAAATAGTAGCAATCAGCAAAGTCAATTTAGATTGGGTCTAGGTGGCACATCAGTGCCGGTTAATCACCTACTGATGAAGCAAGTATTTTCAAACTTCAAAAGTTAAGTTTTATCTAGTTACTCTATTATCTAACTCACTATAGTCATACTTGAATATTCATATGAAGTAATAGAAAACCCTTTGAAAGCTTTGAAATTTGGCTAGCCGACAATCAAGTTTTCTAGAAATTGTGTTTGATTTCACCTCGCTAGGCATGAAAGAGCTAAATTAGATATGTTCTTTTACTACATTTATGAATAAAACATTTACCTAAGTCTCAATCTAGATCGACGAAGAAGAAAAACTAATTGAAAGAATTCATTGAGTTCCAATTGAAAGTTCTTGATTCATCAATCATTTTAGATGTACACTAAAAAAAAACCTTGACTTTTTCAAAAAATTGAAAATTATTGAATATTTTAATTTGATCTTTATTTTCTTTTCATATTTGAATTCAATTTTGGGCCAACTAGATTCAAAGAAGAGTAACTTTTATTACCCTTTTAGGTTTTATATTACTTCTATATCAAAGAATCCCATCTTTGCTTTATATTGTAGTCCATAAAGAAAGAACTCATAAGAAAATCTAATGTAACAACGTTGCATCACAACTATGGATTGTTCCAACGATCTCTTTTTTTTCTTTTGCAAATGAAATAGATAGGATAGTAATAATAATTTCGTTTAGAATAGTAAGAATAGCTTCCTTCAGTTTCTAAGTGAAGTGAAGAAGTTCAAAGTTTAATAGTCGTAGTCTTGTATGAATGAACAATTACCAATTACTTGAATAAAATGAGAGGATTTAAAAAAAGAAAATATGAACTGAACCAGGTTTATAGATTTCACAAAATATATAATAGAAATGTAATAGAAACTAGTGTGGAACATCCCTTTTCCTTATCTACTTCTTGTGATCAAATTACTAGAAGAGCTAATGATCTTAGAACAATGACCATCCAACTCTCATGGTGATACAAAGCTGTTGATCAAAGAGTTTCAGTTGCATCCTTCATCTTTGTTCTTTTGGGCACCTAGTGGATTGATCATTTTTCTTTTTCATAAGAGATGGTAATGTAAGAAGTTAGAAGGTAGCGAGTCCAAATGTCTAGAAATCTGACTAAGTTCCAGGTATGGATTGAGAATTTTATAGATGCTATGAAGTCTTTTCATTTGAAGATATGATGAATGTGAAATGAAGCTGAGTTTTTCCTGAAATAAAAGAAGTAGGCTAAAAGAAAGTTGGTTTTGGGGAAAAAGGTTTGAGTGTTCAGGCACGAAGCGATGGCATGCCCACTTTAGTCAACCCTATGAGTCTCAATCTCAAGGCAACGAGACCATTTAGAAGAGTGAAGTTGGACACTACCCCAGAAAAATTCACTTTTTGTAGCAAGGGGCAAGTTTATAGATAAATTAGGATAGCCCTCATACCCAAAACTTCATTTTCAGATAGGATGAAGACATAGCATATTATTTGATCTATCATAATTTGCCATAAGTTAGTAAGGGCTCTACTCATCTAGTTCTTTGTGATGATTTTTCAATCCCTAGTCCTAGGCTTTTCATTAGAATAATCAAATAGTAGCAATCAGCAAAGTCGATTTAGATTGGGTCTAGGTGGCACATCAATGCCAATTTAGCACCTACTGATGAAGCAAGTATTTTCAAACTTCAAAAGTTAAGTAGTTACTCTATTATCTAACTCACTAATATAGTCATACTCTTGAATATTCATATGAAGTAATAGAAAAACCCAGTTTTGAAAGCTTTGAAATTTGCAAAGGCTAGCCAGCAATCAAGTTTTCTAGAAATTGTGTTTGATTTCACCTCTCTACCAGGATTCCTATTTGCAAGCATTGGAAGTGAGAAGAAAAATACAAAAAGGCAAGTAAAGCAAAGCTTTGGAATAAAGAATAAAGCAAAGCCAATAGGCACTAGGTTCTTTTCACAGTCTTCCTTGTAAAGTAAAGGTAAGAAAAAGTTATAGACCCATTAAAAGTAGAAGTCCCAATTGTAAGGGTAGTAGTGTAATTAGATCTTGCCTTAAGCATACCATCTTCTTCACCATCAAGTGAAATCCTCAGCTCAGTCCTTCTAGTTCTAGTATTTTTTTCATACAATCAAGTGGAAGTGGGGGTTCCCAAGCAACCTTTTAGGTGACGTGAATGGTAGGTACCTAGGAAGTGGAATCCTTTATTCTTTCTTGTAATAGCCAGCTGAAGTGCTTGTCTCTCAGAATTTTCTTAGAAATTTCATTCCCTGTTGTTTCCATTTTTGTGCTTCTTTTCAAGCAATTTGTAATCGAGTGGGCATTTTCTAAATAGATCTATTCCATTTTAGTGTCTATCCTACTTCCCTACTAAAGCCATTGGAGTTTTAATTTCCCTATTAGAGTCTTCTACCCTCCTCGTAACCCTGACTTCAAAACTCCCTTACACTCCACTCTGCCTAGATTACTTGAGGACTGAAATTGGCTATCCAATAAAGAAGAAAAAGAAAAGAAAGTAGCATACCTAGAGTATGAAGGAATCATAGATTTTTGGGCTCTATTGAAAAAAAGATATTATTGGGACTATGATTATATAATGAATAGAATAGAATTTCTCCCTAATTGGGAGAGTCCTCATCAATGTGAGAGGATACACCTCTTGAGCCTAGTGTTTTTTCCCAATTCCATCAATAGGAATCTAGATTCCCTTACATAGGCTCATCTTTCTTTTACCCTCCACAAGTACTTTTTCAAGCCTATCTCTCTCTAAGACTAGAAATACAGATCTCGAAAGAGAAATGGCACTTCAATCAGATAAACTGAAAATGCATAAAAGATATTTTCACTCCATATTCTTTCAGCATGAAAAACTAGTAAATATCACTTGCTAGCTTACACTTGGACTTGGAACTAAATTGAAAGGGTAAGGACTGCTTTCGTAAAAAGGCACCCTCCCTCTCTATTCACCATATCCTATCCAAGACTCATACTCAATTCAAGGCACTTAGAAAGGCTAGAAAAGAATTATATATATGAGAATATAGATATGCAACTTAGTTCTTAGTAGATAGGTATGAAATGACTCTGAAAGATAGAGGGATAGTAATATGATTACCATATTCATATTAGAACTAGTGAAAGTGAGGTAAGAATATGGGCTAATTCTAAGGATTTCTCAAGTGCTTCTATGGACTAAATTGCATTTGATTTTCTCTATTGTGAGCAAGGATAACGTTATATAATACATCACTGGAGAAAAAATAAGTGTACACCTATTGTAGACTTCTTTTGAAATTCAAAATTATAATAGGTCTGAATCCCCCTCCTACCTCCAACCAGCTCAACTGGACATTTTGGTGGTCACACCTGACCTACCCTCCATTTTGGGCCTTGCTTCGGGAACCACTATTGACACAACCTATTCGTGTTCCACAGACTATGAAATTGCGCTCAAAATGGAAAAAGTCACTCATTTTATCAATAATGAAGTATAGGTTATCCATGAGTTTCCAAAAGGGGAATTCACGAAAGAATTGTTAAAGCGTTCACCGAACCTTATTTGATCCTTTCTCTCCCAAGCTATCAAAGAGAATTATGGCTTTAGCAGTGATGGTTGGGGTGGTCGTTCTCTCTTAGTTTGGCAATGGGGAAGGCATTGACATTGGAAGGAGTGCTTGGTCACTTGGTCAATGGTAGCATGGAGACCAAGTCGGGTGAGCCCTAAGCTTAAGAAGTAGTGCAATCTCACGCTACAATGAAGAGTTCATAGCTTGTGGAGGCAGAGGAAATAGCACCAGTGACAGAGCATCAGAGTAGAAGCCTAGGTTTCTCCTGTGGTTGAACCTACTTAGCCTTCACCACCTATTCAGGAGGTCTTTTTTTGACCTTGACCCAGTACCAAAACCTATTGATAGAGCCTGGCCTATTGATTGATAATACCAACATGGATGTCTATTCTACATAAGAGTCAAAGCATCAGTGAATGAGACAAGGACTAAGAAATGGTAAGGAAAAATGTTACCTTTTTTTTTCTTTCAGGAACATGGCTCGCCTGATGACTATTGCACTTCACTCGCAGCTCGCTAGCTCATTTGGTCACTTTCTTATGAACTTGTTGCTTTGCCAGAAGAGAAGCAATTAGTCACCTCCTTTCCTCCACTGAAAGATGCTTAGCCATAAGCTATGAAGGAGGGGAGCCGAGGAAGGCCTACGATGACAATGAGAGGGAAGCTATCATAGGAGCTTTGTTTCATTCTTTCAAGATGAAGAAATGAAATTCTTGTCTCATAATGCTATCTAATCTATGAGTTTCCTTCAATCTTATGAATTGAATCAAAATGAACACTGCCATCCTTCTGATTAAGGAATGAACCCATTTTATGGGGCATCAGCCCAGGAAGGGGAGAGTGGTCGAGTGGGCAAAAGCCACAGGTTGTAAACATATTGAAGGTTTTATACGTAGGTTCAAATCTTGGCTCTCCCACTTGTTGTAGACTTCAAAGAACAGAAAGTAGGTGTCAATGTAGGAGGGCCAACCGAGCGAAGCTCCTTCTTTATTTTCCCTTGACTTGAAGTGAAATTATACCATATGCTAGTTACAGAGGTTGGCTAACTACTATGATCTATAGAGATTCCACATCTATATCCCATCGAGAATAGAAGCGAGTCACTTCTGGCATCGATTTGTAGTCTCTAGAGTGAGTACATGCACACACGCCCATGCTTCGAGATGAAGCCAATCGATATATACGATAGATGAAGGAAATATCCACCCTACACTGTGGGAGGCTCTCAGATACATGTACTTATTCAGCAACAAGCAAAGAAGAGCACATAAGGGTTGCATAGCAAAAAAAAAAAAAAAAAAGAACAAACAATGGAAAATGTTATAGCACATCCATTTTCTTTCAGGGGAACGTTAGTGGATTAGAGAACAGGAAGAAGGATGGATTTAGGAGTCCTTGTGCGAGTTATATGTAGTGAGAGTTGCACGTACAATAATGAGGGGGTTCGCATCTATACATGTACCATAGCCTATCCTCCCTATTTATTTCATGATCTATGGGTCTACTAGAGGTACCCACTTCAATCAATTAGCCAAGATTTTGATCGGATATGAAATCACTGGTGTTCAATATAATGGTCTTTTTATGGGGTTATATCTATCGCTTCAGGATCCCTATTCAAGATTACTGCAGTTTCTCTTCAGGTGGCTATGGGATGGATGACCCCCCATAGGTAGTAGGGTAGGATGGGTGGTACCGCTCAAATTGAGGCCAATCCTCCTAACTACGTGCGGGCCAGGCTTAGAGTCTGTGAAACTACTCACTACCTCATAAGGGTGTTGAGACCATAGAATGTTACACAAAAGTGCCGCTGTTAGGGCCATAAAGTAGCTCTCTAAGACTTTTGGGGGATTCCATACCCCAAGAAGAGTTAGAATGGAAATTCCTATATGTTGGGAGGTACCAAATAAATGACTACTAGAATCAGGGTTTTGAGCATAAAGATTCCATTGACCCATAAAATGTGGGCTTAACCCTTGGGTATACGGCAATATGTCTAAGAAATTATTCCATTCGACGTACTCTCCCCTCGATCTGAGAATAGTGACATGAAATAAATGTCCCTTAAAAGGTATTATGAAAAGATCATTAATTCATAATGAAATAGATGTAACAGCGGCTCGCTGAAAACCCAAAGCCTTCATTTGATCTAAGATATGTGATGTATATACCATTCTGAAATGATCTATTAATGTTAATAAGTCATTTCATAGAAATTCCATCTACACTTTATTGTGAAAGACCAAATTGATATATTCTTCCATAAGGACCTCCATATTCTGATGAGTAAGATTCCACAATGACCTGGTTCAGTGATTCAAAGACTTCCTTTCCTCAATCTTGATTCACAAAGAAATTCAAAAATTATAATAATGACAAAATTTGAGAGACCCAAATTTCCACCAGTATGAGAATCACTAATAGAATTTCTTAGTTTTTAGATAGAGCATGAGTAAGATAGTCTATGAGTAGGCCTGCCAAAACTCTTGTATGGCTTCTTCTATTTCTTGATAAAAAGAAAGATGACCAACAGTAGTTCGAATGTATATACAATGAATTTCTTTTTTTACTATTCCTATTATTTGATAGTGCTTATAAATCTCATTAAAATTACCAAAAGATTCATATTGAACTTTGATGTGAACTTCTCTTGAGCCAACGACACGTTGATCTAGTCTCCATTAGAGCCACAAAGGACTATCTAAATGGATTCATTTCTGCCAATAAGCTCCAAGTGCATCATAAGAACTACAAGAATATGGCTCTTTTGTATATTGAAAGTTCTTGTAAACTATTTCTAAGAATGATATGTCAATTCAAGGCACATTTTCTATGATTGTAATAAGACCATGGTTTTTTCTCTTTTCAGAACATTCTTGACTAATAGCAGGCATCACCTAACTAGTCAAGTAATTGGACTAACATCCAGGATTACCCCTACCCCACTCCCACCTCTTTCGAAAAGATACACTGAACGAAGAGCCCTACTCTTTGACTTAGGTCAAACCAGGAAGTGTAGCCCATGAGGCAATGAAAGAAAGTTTGATTCTGATGATTGTCATAGATAAGTTCAAAGATCATTGGAAAAATGGATGGTTGATAAAACAAATAAGGAATTGGCCCATACTTGAAGCTTGAATTAGTCCGCATAAAGGAAGAAATGGAACACCTATCAAAAGAGTTGTTGAGTTGAACGACACCAAGTTTGAACCCCCCACCCAAAGTGGGGCATCATATGTCGGCTTATCAAACCTACTAAAGGAGCACGCTCAAGATGGTATTGGAAGAATGATGCTACAAATCTGCATGATCTTTCTAATTGAAGAAAAGCAAGAGGCACTAGATGAAAAGGACAAGTTAGCTTTTCTTTTCTTTTATAACCTCTGACCTGTCCATAGGAAAACAAAACAAAATGTGGTGTCTAGTTCCATTGGTAGTGAGGAATCACTGATCATACTTTCACTTAACCGAGCACAAGTCAACTTTTTTTAGAATAGGCTTTTTCTACACCTACCATTCACTAAAACTAATCGGCTTCTTTCTCTATCCTCGCTGGCTTGTGCTATTGATAATGAAATTCTTCCATTGTTGGAAAATGAATTACATCCTCGGCTTGAGAATAAGTCTCAATTTTCTTGTTTGCTTGTCGGCTTCACTACAAAGAAATTTGACACGCAATTTTGTGATGACCCTGAGTTCATCACCATCAGCTTACTTTTTATCCTCAAGCTCCCACACAAAAAATTCTTCAATTTATTGACAGATGCAACCCAAGAAAGGAGTAGTCAAGGTTAGTTTCATTCCCCTCTACGTAGAGAGAAAAACCTTATCCTTCACTTGCATCTTTGAACGAGTTGGCAAAAGAGTGGATGGTACGACTTATCCTTTCCACCGACATCTATTTTGGTGCCCTCTCCTTTTATGCCTCCCCCAAAGCATTCATTGGCATTTATCCAACCAAGCTTAACCGAAAGGCTATCTTGATAAGAGAGCTCTAATAGCCACCCACTTCTTCCTCACCCTTGGAACCGATCAATGTCGAAGACCAAGGTCCTATCCTTCCTTATAATGAGATGAAGGAAGCAAGCTGCTTGTTTTGCCTCAAGCGCATAGGGATAGGTACTACTCTGGACTAGGATGGTGCTGCTCTGCTAAAAACTAGGCTAAGAAATGGGCCTAACTCCATTCGTTGATGAACCCTTAACCTCTAGCAGTATGCTTGGTTACATGTGTCATCTACTCTGCTTGACTTGACTGCATACATGGGGGCTATCAAACTGAGCAGTTTCTCCTTTCCACTATAGCCTACTTGGTCATTTCAAGGAATGCAACCGATAGAAACCTCCTAGACAAGGTGCAACCATGAGCTTTCTATAATAAATTTCCTACTTAGGGAGAGCCCTTGTCAAGGAAATTTCAGTCGAACTTTCATTAGCTAAATTGGGAATGGAAAAATTGGGGCACTAACCTATCATTCCTACTCTTTTTATTCTTGACCATGAAATAAAATTTGTGAGGCAACATAATTTTGGTACAAGAACTTCTCGTGTAACCTACATATAGTGGTTTCTCTTTAGAAACTTTTAGCTATGCCTTATTTAGTTTCATTTATTGCGAAGTACTCTTTCAAAAAGTAGTTTAAGTAGTTTTATGTACTTGATTTGATGCTCTTACTGCTACTATTATTGAAAGATTGAATTGATAGTTATAAACTAATAAATACTACTTTTACTACTATTAGTATTTACTTGATGTTATTACAAATATATAAGACTTAATAGTAGTCAAGTAATATTCTAAGAACTAACTATAGAATTTCTAGTTGTTTACTATTAGTTCTTGCTTTTACTAGGAACTGCTACTAAACAGCTAAGATACTATTCTAAGAGGTATCGTTCATGCTCCACGAGATCACTCACTCACTTTTGAAAGACTTTTTCATTTGTTGAAGGAAACTTGCAAAGTGATAGACAAGATAGCCATCGGAACAACTACTTCTACTCTTTCCTACAATCATTATCATCATTCCCTTCAGCCATACCCCCTCCTCTTCCTACTATTCTTCTTCTTATTTCATAAACATAGGTATTACTGCTTCATTAAGAGTAAAATATAAGATAATAGCACCCATAAGTATGTATAGCAAGTGTCTTCACTCTCATCTCATGATCCAATGGTTGTTGCTCCACACGAATCATATCATGAAGATAGTCCTTAGGTTGGGTCAAAATTTGGACATAGCAATTGTTTAGTTTGAACTCACAATGATTAAAATTTCTCTAATAATTTATTATCAACACTCTGAACTTCATCAATAATGGAGAAATCCCGCATTGCTTGATTATGTTCAATAAAAAATCTTTTCATGGATGAATAAGGCTTGCATTTCATGGATTTCTATTATGACTTTGTAGTCAACCAAGTGGTAGATAAGCCCACCAAATAGTGAAACTAATTAACAAACATAAAAGAAGGAGAAATCAGTTATTTATTGTGTAAGAAGAATTCAACTACTCATCCAATGTGAAATGCTTTGCGCCTTGAAGCAAGCTGTATTATTCCTCTAAGTCCCATTTCATTTTCAAAAGATGATCGAACCATAAGTCTACCCTTTATAAAATGCTGCCTACTATGAAGCATAATTATGACCTTCTCAGGTCATTCTAAATTATGAGATACTAAAGGCTTCCAATAAGACTTTTTTCCATCAATAGTTCTCACTATATGTTTTACCTAGTACATTAGAATCCATAGTACTACACACAAAAGGATTCTTCCTCCATAGCTTCAATCGTAGGCGTGCTATCGTATTAGCATCACTAATATAATTTAGTGAAGTGAATAACCTCTCCATATTCTCAAAAGATATAATAGGAAGTTGATATGAACCCATATCCACAAGCCAACAAAAGAAAAAGAAGAAGACCACAATAGTTAAAGGATTTCACTGATATTCCCAAACTACAATAATCAGTATGCAAAGAAGACCAGAAGAGAAAAATAGCAAGACCAAAATTTTATTACAATAACAGGGAATAAAAGATTACATATATTACAAATAAAAGATCGACTTTACAACATATAATATACTCATTCAAGAAAGAATAGTAGATTAAATGTAACAAGGCTAGAATGATCAAGCTAGCCAACGAGTTGGTTACAAGATATGCTAAAACTAATGATCCATAACAAGAATATCGAAGAAGCATAGAACAACACGATGATAAACAACAAAAATCAAGAAAGACAATATACTGAGAGGCAAGACAGAGATAATGAAAATAAAAAAGCTTACAAGAGGTAGAACAAATATGATCCAAGGCAGAAAGAAGAGTATAAATAGAGATCAGAGAGGAATGAAAAGAGGTTGAAGAATTATCTCAAGAAATCTCCTCCTCTGTTCCCAGTCCTCTCTTCTTCTTCCCTGAAGTAGTTCCACGGTTGATCCTCACTGGAAGGTCTCACCTCCGGAAATCACCATGAACTCCTCTAGTTTCCTCTCTTCCCCGCTTTCTCTGAGCAATTGACCAACCGTCAAAACAAAATAGAATGAACAAAGAATAAAGTTAGGTTATCGCTAAAGAGACATCCCACGGCCGCAACAGCAGTTCAATCCAACGGTGCATCCATTCCACGTCAGTGGCCAAGTGTATTCCACTAATTCTGTAAGAATCAAGAACCACATGATCAAGAAACATATCCAAGGGCAGAAGATAACACGCGGCAATCTGATGGCTCAAGTAAGAAGCAAAGAGGAACACCATCCAAGTGATCCCATCCAACGGCCAAGCTAAAAGACGCGAGATCCTACGGACGAAGGCACCAAAACTCCTCGCCTTTTCTAGACTTAGATCAAGTGTGGTTTAACTCAGGAAACAGACTCAAGTCAAGCCAGATCAGACCCAAACCAGGGAAAAGGACTCAAACAGATCCAGCATTCAAACCAGAATAGATTTAATCACTCAAACCTCATGACGAATAATATAGAAAATAAACCATATCATTGGTGCTCGTTGATTCCCACAACTCAAACAATGGATGGCACAAGATACACATCCAAAACACTTGAAGAATGTGTTACGTGAACAAAATGAAGAGAAAATGACCTACCACTATGGCATTGAATGAAATATCAAAGAGATTGACAAGAAAAAGATTGGAAAAACAACCTCAAATCCGTGTATGTGATGCATCCCATTCGTAATCCTATTCTCCAAACATACCACATACACACACACCCATATCAATGCCTTAAAATAGATATGCCCGATTTAATGGAGACAACCCTAAAGGTGTTCAAAGCAACGATTTCAATATCACAGTTATCAAGAACGAAGTTCTTAATTGCCTCGCTTACATGGATGGAGCACTTAGGGTATCAATATATGCATCTTAATAAGCCTAAACTCATGGACGTAATTTAAAGAACAAGTTATGCAGAGATTTGGCCCATCTTTGGAGATTTAAGGGGTGAACTTGCTAAAATACAAATGTAAAAATACCAAAGAATTTTATAATGACTTTGAGGAATTGTATCGATATCGTATTCCACGAATTATTACAGAGTTATTTTGAATCGGTTTAAGGCATGATATGGGGAAGAGACAACTAGCTCACTACAAAGAAGCCTTCCGCTTAGCTAAATTGATGGAGAGATGATGATGTAACAATGCCAAGAAACTACAAAATCGAACCTCCAAAGACTAAAACAAGAATTACAAAGAATGATACCGCCTCCTTTCCACAAACACCAATCAACAAAGCAGCAATCCAAATAAACAGCCAATAATAATTCAGAGGCTAACACCTACTCAATTAGAAGAAAGAAGAAAGAAAGGATTGTGTTTTAATTGTGAGGAAAAATATCACAAAGGGCATATATGTCAAGCCAACTTATGATGGTTCATGATGAAGACCCAAGACCATCAACTACAACATGATATTCTACCGAAATTCAGTGGATACAAGAAGTGACATTAGATACAAGCTTAAAATATTAGCCATTCAATCCAGGCTAAGGCAAATGACATAGAGATTGTATAAGTATACACATTATAAATACTGCTAACCAATAACTTAGCTTAGATTAGCCTATATTAATAAGTCAGCTGGCACAAATCTTTTACAGCCTCAATTCAGAGGGACAAACAGAGCAGTGTCACATAATCCAGCCACATACAAAGGAGCTTTTATTTTTAGATAGGTTGGACAGAACCATATAAATCAGGAAGCTCAAAACCAACATGAAACAAATGGCCAATATAATAGAAGAGAGCTTCAATCTAAGACTACTATAAAACAGACAAGCTTTTACACTACAACCAGTGAAATTATCAGCTCAGTTCAGAAGATGGGCAGATAGTAATCAAGCTTGTCAAAAGTTTTAGATCACAGAGAAGTCAAGGGAGAAATCCTATCAAGTGATGCTCCTAGGTAGAATTACCAAGACTGCATTTGGACCACGTAAGCTGAATAGAGATCAACACATTACAGAAACCTTAAAACAATGGAAAGGAAATTTTAGCCACAAATGTTCCTTATATGCCAAATAAAGAAATATAGAAAGCATCCCCAGAACTTGACCTTGAGGACAAGGACGGAGGGAGTAATGATATGAACCCATATCCACAAGCCAACAAAAGAAAAAGAAGAAGACCACAATAGTTAAAGGATTTCACCGATATTCCCAAACTACAAGATGCAAAGAAGACCGTAAGAGAAAACAAAGAAGACCAAAATTCTATTACAATAACAGGGAATAAAAGATTACAGATATTACAAATAAAAGATCGACTTTACAACATATAATATACTCATTCAAGAAAGAATAGTAGAATAAATGTAACAAGGCTAGAATGATAGCCAATGAAGTTGGTTACAAGATATGCTAAAACTAATGATCCATAACAAGAATAACTAAGAAGCATAGAACAACACGATGATAAACAACAAAAATCAAGAAAGACAAATGTAATATATGATGAGGCAAAACAGATAATAAAAAATAGAAAACAAGCATAAGAGGTAGAACAAACATGATCCAAGGCGAAAGAAGAGTATAAATAGAGATCGAGAGGAATGAAAAGAGGTTGAAGAATTATCTCAAGAAATCTCCTCGCTGCCCTCTCTCTTCTTCTTCCCTGAAGTAGTTCCACGGTTGATCCTCACTGGAAGGTCTCACCTCCGGCGAAATCACCGGCGAACTCCCTCTGGTTTCCTCTCTTCCCCCTGCTTTCTCTCTGGAGCAATTCGACGGCTCGAACTGTCGAAACAAAACAGAATGAACAAAGAATAAAGTTAGGTTATCGCTAAAGAGACATCCCACCCCAAGCAAAGCGTTCAATCCAACGATTGATCGATCAAGCCACGCAGAAAGCTACAAGTGTATTCCACTAATTCCTGTAAGAATCAAGAACCACATGATCAAGAAACAAATCCAAGAAGATAACACGGCACTGGCTCAAGTAAGAAGCAAAGAGGAACACCATCCAAGTGATCCCATCCAACGGCCAAGCTAAAGACAGATCCTAGGATCGAAGGCACCCGAAAACTCCTCCTTTCTAGACGGGTTAGATCAAGTGTGGTTTAACTCGTGAAAGCACTCAAGTTAAGCCAGATCATACCCAAACCAGGGAAAAGGACTCAAACAGATCCAGCATTCAAACCAGAACAGATTTAATCACTCAAACCTCACTGTATCAGCAATAATATAGAAAATAAACCATATCAGAAGTACAACTGTGAGCATCCCTATCCTACATGGATAGAATATCGAATGCTTGGCCAAGCGAAACATAAGATCTCTTGGTATTTTAGCATCCTTGTACCTACCATGAGACTTGCTTCTACCATGCTTAGAGTTAAGACCCCTTTTCAATAGGTCTCCCCAGAACCAACAATCCCTTAGCTTACTTATCATCTCCTACACCCTCAAGCTTAGCAATCACATCCTTAGAAAGAAGGGAATTTTGAACAAAAGAGAATCTAATGGTATCCCTACCATACAACATGGTGTCATGGAAGTGCTTAAAAATGGGAGGTAAATAGCACAGTAACAAAAAAGCTTGATCCTCATCATCAACAATCACATCTTCGAGCGAAGAAAGTACAATCTCTACTTGAGATCTAGAGAGGCTTTTGGTCATGTACAAAGACTCCAGCTTGAGCCACAAACCTTAGAGGTTGTTTCCTCCAAGACCTCATCCGTCAAACATAGCTGGATCACTAAGAGAGCTTTTTCATCCATCTCCTCCTTCTCTTCTTCACTCATAGTCTCAAGCATCTTCGAGCACCACATGAGTGCCTTCACTAGTCCCTGCTACACTAGCACACCTCGCATCTTGGTTCTCCAAAGCCTAAAGCTCTTTGAGCCATCAAACTTCTCAATCTCATACTTTGTCATCATCAAATTCTTCATTAGGCTTTGAGACCACTTGTTATGGGAGGATCAAAGGGGGAACATCCTGATACACCAATGGTCAAACCCATTTGAAACCCAAAAGCTTCACTATGGGTGAGGGCCAACTAGTAGTCTTTATACGCCAACATATTTTCAACTGGGACTAAACCCAAGACTCTCACGTGTATTAATAATCTAGAAAGCCTTTCAATGAAGAAGTTTGTCACCACCCTACACTAAGAAAATTGAAGTGATTTCAACTTGGTCTTACTATGTAAGTGGCTATAGAAGCTTCTGAATCAAGAGGAGGGACTATGGACACATGTTATCCAATAGAAGTACTATAGGAGAGAGAGAGTATGGGACATTGCCCCCAGGACTAGCTCCAATATTTCTTTTTTATGGAGAGGCATCTTGCAAACTACATATATTATTCTGGTTGGCTTAAATTTGAGTCTTAAAGATCAAAGCAAGATTTTATTTCTTGAGAGATAGGTGGTGTGATGGTGTTAAGCTGCAAGAGATGTTCCCCTTCATTGTTAGGATAGCTTCATATAGTTGTTGTGTGGTTGCGTATGTCTTTGAAGACTCACCTACTGAAGGTAGCTAGCGCTTGAGATTTAGAAGAAACCTCTATAAGGAGGAAATTTCAAAGTGTTTGTTGGAAAATCACAAGATGGTGGGGTCAACAAGGTTCTCCCTTGTCAGATAGTTTTTTTTTCTAAATCAATCTCTATCATCTAGAAACCCGGAAAGGCACTTTCATTCATGAATCTGGTTTTTATCTTGAAATATGTCCCCTTTTCTTTCAATGTTGTGAATAGTTCTATTGATGGACTTGATGAATAAGGTGAGCACCTTGCTCTTGGCTGAAAGCCTTATCTCAATAAGGTGCAAAGCAGTTCTATTATACCATAATTTACTGTACTAGAATGGAAAGAGGTATGTCCTTCATTGGGAACTCTTTTTGGCTAGTCCACTTCTCCCTACTAAAGGAAGAGGTAGCTCCTTACTAGTAGATGGTACCTTTCAGCTCTATTCTTTGTCATTGTTGTCTCTTATCTCGCATCTATTAAGATAAGCCTCGTACTAAATTCAATCTTAGGGAGAAAGAAGAGAAGTCAATAGGTGTTCCAAAACATTACTGTATAGCTTATTAGCTCATCCCATATCTTCTGTAGATAAGAGACCGGTCAAGCATGTCTATTAGAAAGCCTATAAACTAAGCTAGATGACTACTCCTTTCTTAACATATAATGATGCTATCTATCCCTATTTATGTATAAGCTACTCTTGAATGAAAAGGGGGACCCAGTGTTGGCTCCCTCTATTTGCTGGTTCAAAGAATTAGTGAAAGAAATCATTTCCAATTCTCTAGTAATCGGCTGTGATACCCCTATCGATGACCTGCTATGGTGATTATCCTACCCGGCTGATTACGGTAGTGTCGTGTCATGGTAATCTCCCTAGAGTGGAAAAGAAAATTGTTTAGTAGTGCATTTGCAAGTTAGCATTTTGGATCCAAGCATAACAATCTATCCTGGATGGAGAGTTCATCACTCTCTAGTGTATCTGAGTCTGAAGCTATGCAATTTGCTATTGTCATAATCGTAAGTTCCTCAAGGCAGCTAAATAGGCTGAAATGTGTTATTGCTACGCACCTTTCCTTAATTAATTCCATCAAAGTCTACACAACATAGACTCTTTCATGTCAATGAACTACCTGAGTCATGCTCAGGTGCTTCCCTTCCCAAAAGCTAAAGCTCTTTTAGAGCTTCGGGTCTGGGTGAGCTTCGCTATTTATCTTCAATGAAAGTGAAGAAAAGAACACCTATGATTGAACTATTTCAACTTAGAGATCATTTAAGCATGGGGAACTGGTGGAGTACCTTAGAAGGTACTCGATCTTCAGTTGGTAGTCCAATGGAAATTATCTTGCAGTGTATCATATAGTGCAAGAGATTCTTCATATTAATTCAACTTTAGGAGCTGGACAATAACTTATGTCTCTTTGATAGAAGATGGCATACTACATATAGTTCCTCTTTATTATCGAAAGATCCTAAGAAGGTGAACTGGACCTAGAATTGTCAAATTGATACTGAGCTTGTGCTCTTTATCTAAAAGTAGAAAAGTCTTGCCAAAGGTGCATAACAAAGTCTCCCCAACCATGATCTTGATACCAAATTACAATCCTAGTGAAGCATGTAGGGAGACCACAATCAAATTAATGACCAGGGGTTCCTCCATCTTCTCAGTTTATGTCCCATCCTACACCCAAATCCCACCTCAACTCAATTTTTTTTAGTTTCAACCGGTTTGGACCTCCACTCCAAACACCTACAAGAATTCTCTTGAGGGGTGGAGATGTCGAGTTTGTCATGGTAACTTAGTGCATGGAACACTTTACTAGTGGAAGCCACTGCATTGATGACCATGATTCCTTCTGAGACACTTTCTAATATTGGGAGTCTTTGGTTCTCTAACCGCACAGTCTTTGAGATTAGCGATTATGATGATCCAATAGAACCTGATAGAAGAAGTATATTAGGCCTAGGCAGATTAATCAATAGTTTTATACTTCCCACTCAAAAAATCTGGTGGGATAGTTGTTTGATAAAACCAGAGTGTGGTCGATTTAGGGTCAAACTATAGGGCAGTGGGAAAGTGTGTGTGTTTTCCATAGGAAACCCAATCTAGCAGGAGCTTTTACATCCTATCCATGATTGGTTAATGGAAGTTCTTAGTCAATTGATCACTGATGAAACTTTCCATTAGCATGCACCTCTCTCACTCAAGGTAATTCGATTAGTTATGAATTCCATAGCCGCTTAACTCTTTAAGGATTTGGGCGTGAGACTTCAATGTGAGTTATATCGCTTGAAGGGGAGCTTCATACTGTGTCTAGGGAAGACCCATCACTGGTTGAGACACTGGTTACTTAATCATGCACCTAGTGGCATATGGTCTTACCCTCTAAAGTTTTGGTTATTACTTCCTCAAAAAAAAGTAATAGGTTGTTACCAAGAGGGGTTGTTGAGGTCTTACATCTTGGGTGAACTTAAGGTGTGATTGTAAGGTGCATAATATGGGGAGCCAATGCTTACCCCCTATGGAAAAAGAGTACCTGTCATCAAGGCTACAATATCTATTGAACAGTTGATCCATCTGCACTCTAGGACTCATTCATAATCGTGTACTAGTACCCCACTACCAATTTTCCATAGAGAAATGATAAGGATCCTCACTCCTGAAATACTTTATGACACTAATCCATCTTATCAGTCTTCGAACTCTTCGAATAAGTAAGAAATTACTGCCCAATGGGAGAAGAAGCAAGGATTGAATCTCTCCAAATAGACCATACCCAATATCCCTGTCCATAGCCCTCTCCATCCATACCAAAAACATGGCATATACAAGGATCATGGATGCACAGGTTCAGGTGCAAGAAGAAATGAGAGGGGACAAAAGTGTCTTGAGAGACCAGCTAGCCGAGATTGTGAGCTTGGTCAGTTAGAAAGGGGAGGAAGAGCCACTATAATAATGTGATAGAAGCCCTAAGCTATAGAAATAATGCTATTGTAAAAAAGATTGAAAGTATAATGTGACGAAGGGCGGTGAGTCAGTCTAGATGGCAAAAGAAGGTAACCGAAGTGAGGGGGAGGTGGCTAGCTTCTTTTCTTTTCAATTTAGCTAAGCTTTTCAGCTTGTTTCAAAGAATTTTTAGTGCACTTAAGAGCATAATAAAGTAAGTACCACCTGTGAAGGATGGATATTCCCTAATAGATATAGAATAGTAAAGGATTCTTGTTCTCCAGGTTAGTTTGATAACCTTTACAGTAGGAAGTTTGAAATAGGAAAGACCAATCATGCTATTATGGGGTTAGGGTAGTGAACGGTAAGTAGATCCATTAAGTAGTACGTTATCAAGCTATTACTCTTTTCAAGCCTATATGTGAATTCTTATCAACCATTAACCATATCTCACTTATGCTATGAGCCTTCTAAAGAAGTTTTGCCTCTTAGTTGAAGTTCTTCAAATTCTTTTATTTTTTTTATAGTAGAGTGTGACCAAGAAGAAAAAGAACCCAAGAGAATTATAGATTTAGAACTATTTATGGGATGTGCGTCCTCTTCCATCTCATTTTTTTAGATAGGCTTTTGGCCACACACTTCCTTTTTATAAGAAAAAGAAATGAGGTAGCACACAACTTACATACGAGCTTAGGTGGGAGCCTGGCCTTACTCTGAAAGGTGAAAGCTCAGGATGGCTAGAAAAGAAAGTTCATATGTTTTTGGATAGCTCAGAAAAAGACCTGGAAAGCAAATCCAATACTAGATTGACATAATTAATGACGTGAGAAAAATGAATACTGTAATGCTACACACATTTTCTTTTTCCTATTTCTCTTTATATGAAGCACTTTGACCCTCAGTCCTTCCTTTTGTGTTTCTACAAATGAGAATCGAATCAGGGTTCCATGGCTTCCATTCCAGATCTGATATGTGCATTGAAGTTCACTACACACCGAATGATTCTTTTCTATCTTCTCTCTGATTAAATCTTTGTGACCTATTTTGACTTCTTTTTACTTAGACTCTCCCCAACACTAAAAAGAAATAGACTGAAACTTTGAAAGAATTAGTAAAAGAACTAGAATGAGAAAGTGGCAATCAATCATTTCTTTTTTCCATTCAGTTCATAGTCAACAAAAAAATGTAGGCACTTGCTATGCTGAGGAGCGAGATGTGAATGAATCTTGATATAAACCTAAATACAAAGCCAAAGGAAAAAAGATTAGGTGCTAGTATTGGTCTTATGCAATGGTAGAATCACCATTTTTTTTGTACCAAACCCATTGCTATGTACCTATTATTTTGTTGTGCCCGTGCATGAGTCAACAGCTTTCCTTATCTATATTCGATACATTTTCCTTTCTCATATAGAAAGCTTTCCCTAATTATCACAACCACCAAAGTTCACACACACATTTGAAAGTTCTTCCAACAATCAATAAGCAGAAAGATGTTTAAGAAGTTTCTTCCAGCAAGAAAGCCAAGTCAATGGACTGGGCTACAATAGGTCTATGATTCCATTGAGAAGGAAGAGTTTAAAACTATCTGCACCAAGTCAAACTAATAAGAGCTACCACACCACTACCCACTAGTAGTCCTTCCTCCAAGAGATTAAATAGACCTCCAACAACGGGGAGAATGCCAACTCTGTTGCTATTCTTAAGCCAAATATGTGCTTTTGCCCTTCTATGGGTGTGGCTAATTCCATAATTTCATAAAGAAAGGACTCTCCTGCTTGAACTGATAGCTATTATGAATCAAGCTTGAGAAAAGATAGGCTAGCACCTTGTTCACTTAGAGTTGAAATAAAAATTGAATGCCCCTACTCAAGCACCAACTGTAGTGATTCTCCCAAGAGTGGAAATAGCATCGATTATTTCTTCAACATAGAATCTCTCCATCACTAACCTACTGGGGCATAAGAAAGAATGAAAAGAAACAAAAACTACATGAATCACAGTTTCTTCACCATGACATGTGAACAGCGCTTCTACATATTTTGCTCGATAAGTATTAACAAGAAGGAAAGTGGTTCCTCCCTGAGATCTGATTCCGCTAACACTCCATGAAGTCATGCCTTGCTCATGCTTCCTTCTTCCCCGCCTATGAAGCTTAGGCTAAGGAATAGAGCATGAGGGAGGACACCACTGGCTATATACAAACCAAGGATCCGCATGACCAATGTCATGAAAAAATTACCTTTCGGATGGGAAACTTCATGCCCTTATCCACTTCCAATTAGGTTTTTCTTCCTAAAACTTTACATGATGGGAGTTGAGAGAGGGTGTGTAGCAATGAAAGTAGTTGATCCCATACACATCATTAGTGCAAAAGGAACGGGTCCTTGATCCTCGCTGACCCACATAAAGAAAAAAGAAGGCACTAGAAGGCATTGTTACTGCACGTATGAGGAAGCTCTTGATAGACTCAGAGAAGAGGGAAGGAGTAGTTTGCTGACTTCTACCTGGAAAGAAAGTCCCCTTTCTGAGAAGTGGAGAAAGGATCAAAGAGAAGGGTTGGAGTGGTCAGCAAGGCAAAAGGTTAGGAAGCGAAAGCTCACTCAAAGAAAGGGAAAGGAAGCAAGAGAGTTAGATGAATCGATAACGATCAAAAAGGGAGAAAGATAGCTTTCTATTGAAGTAAGTGATACTGAGTATTATCATTAATTAGACTTTCTCATGAAGGGGGAAGTTATATCTCATAAGTGAAAGAGGGGCATCAACTTTTTCCTCCTTCGAGCTAGTTGTTATCCTTTTCCCTTTTGTTATGAAAAAGAACAAAAGTCTTGCATTTTCTTCTATTGAAGAACAAAATATTACCTTTTATTTTGTACTTCCGTGCACTCTATAACTGACTGTCCTATCTCAGGGTCAAAATGATGCGGAAGAACTTTTATTTTCTATATGCTATTTTGCACTTAGTGAGGCTAGGCTGATCTTCTCTCTCATAGAGAAAAAGCAAGTGTAGATCTCAGATGTCCTTTTTTGTTGACATGGAAGCTTGGCTTGATTACCTCCACATTCGTGAAAGCTCAAAGTAGTGCCAATTTTGTTTTCAGAACTATTGATTAGATTCATTATGTGGTCTTGTCTTTTTTTTCAACCTGTTGGAAACCTACAACATGCATACGTGCTTACTCATTGAAGGCCCAACCAAGATCTAAGGTAGAATATGTAGAGACATCCCATTCATTGAAATTTCAACCAAGGCAAGGTGCGGAGCATGAAGACTCACATAAGATTAGAAATGGACAGATTCTGTCAGTGGGAATGGAAAAAAACCCTATGGATCAAACTGGTTAAATACTTCTTAAATAAAATAAACAATTTTGGTCAAGATCAAGCATTCCTTTCTTAGAAAATATATTGAAGGGGAAATGAATTGAAATCCATCTGATGTTGTGGAAACTAAGAAAGGTCGGAACCGATGATCGATCGAATCAAGCAATAATTCATTGGCAGCCCTACATCAAATGTTGATCTTTATTTTCGATAGACCTACAAATCTTTTTCAAAAAGATCTAAGGAGCAGTTATCACTATTACATTACTGGATGAAGATTGAAGATTCGCTCTCGTGGTGTCAACCGTTCCAGTGGAATGACATCAATGAAATTGATATAGAAAGAGAAAGAAAGGAGATTCTGCTCCTGAGTCCTAGTTCAAGTCGGGATGAATTCAAAATTGAAAAAAAGGAGATGATATTAGGTTCTTTGCTAGTTAGTAGACATTGAGTAGGTAAGTATTTTATATATTGTAAGAGTTGAGAGTGGAGGATCGGCTGAGGGGCAGTCTTTCTTATGGTAATCTATTCTTCTTTTTCTTTGACTTCTCCCCAATCAAATAAGAATACAAAGAATTCTATTTTCATACAATATTATAATTGAATTCTAAGTAATAATCAATTAATCTTTTTTATTTTATATCTATTGCGTTGAATCCTAGCGACAACACGTCCTATACATCTTTTGATTGGTTATTGATGAAGAACCAATATTTACCTTTCTCACCAACTAAAATGGGGTGTGCAAGGCAACGGGTCTTTGGTCCCATTATTTGAGGTTTGAATCCTTTCGTCCTGCATCTTTGCATCCAAAATGAAAGATTCTTGTATTGAAAATCTAATGAAATAATTTTTTATTTCATGTTGGATATAATGTTATCCAATCTGAATTCTAAGAATCATTCTTAGAATCATACCTTTATTTTTATAGTCTTTCTATATTTTATTATATTCTATTTATTGAAATTCTTTTAATGAAATTTATATTGATTGAAATTGAATTTGTGAGATGATTTTTTCTTTGCTATGATTTGTGCTTTTGTATTTTGAAAAATACAATTATGATAGACAAGAAACAATTTGAATATCTCATTCTACTTTCTACTAAGGTGTTGGGTATCAAAATCGTTAGAAAAAAATTATGAATTTTATACCCCGACTAAGAACGAAACTTTTGAGTTCTAATTGTTCAGGATAAACAAGAATTAGGTTTCTGGTATAGAAAAATTGATTCTTAAAATTGAATCTGAAGATGAAGATACTAATTCAATATTATTGATATTGAACATTTCCATATGAATGGAAATGTTCAATAATAATTCATCTTCATCATAAGAATCAATTCCCAAACCTAATTCACCCAATTGAATATCGACAATTTAGCATAAATTTCCTTATTATTATTTAAGGTAAGCCACCATGGTGAAATTAGACTGCTGCTCTGGAAGCTGCTAGAGCATCTCAGTTGAGTTCGAGTGGTGGCATAAGGCATAAATAAAAATTATTATTAATTATTCATATTAATACTATAGAATAATTTAGACACAATAGATCTAATAGAATCTAAATCTTGAAAATCTTTTCTTTTAGACTCTATTTCATCCCCTTCCCAATTTCAATTATTGAAAAGGGAATCTTCTTTATGATATTTGTGACATTAGAACATATATTAACTCATATTTTTTTTTGATCATCTCAATTGTGATTCTAATTTATTTGATGAATGTCTATGAAATCAAAGGATTACATAATTCATCAAATAAATGGATGATAGCTACTTTTTTCTCAATAACAGGATTTTTAGTTATTCGTTGGATTTCTTCGGGATATTTTCCTTTTAGTAATTTATAGGAATCGTTAATCTTCCTTTCATGGAGTTTATCCATTATTCATATGATTCCATATCTTGGGAATCACAAAAATGATTTCAGTGCAATAACTTCACCAAGTGTTATTTTTACCCAAAGTTTTGCCATGTCAGGTCTTTCAACTGAAATGCATAAACATGTAATATAGTACCTGCTCTACAATCTTAATGGTTAATAATGCATGTCAAGATGATGCTCT
Source organism: Cymbidium sinense (assembly GCA_021442155.1). Taxonomy (NCBI): domain Eukaryota; kingdom Viridiplantae; phylum Streptophyta; class Magnoliopsida; order Asparagales; family Orchidaceae; genus Cymbidium; species Cymbidium sinense. The sequence continues at coordinate 226,602,604 of CM038215.1, read as the reverse complement.
TGAGCTATAGCTCTTTATGCGATCGTTATTATCAGTTTCTCTTATAGTGATTGCATTTCAAAAAAGAATCGATTCTTTTTTCAAAACAAGAATTTTTGAAGTTTAAGGAAGTCATTTTTCTTTGGCGATATGGAATATTTGAACGAAAAGGAAGTGTATTAAAAAAGACTTCTTTTCTCTCATTTCAAAATTTTGACAAATATGTATGAACATTTGGATTATTGGAGTTATCATGTCATTTGTTTAGGGTGATTTACCTTTTTCACCATAGGCATTCTTTCTGGAGCAGTATGGGCTAATGAAGCATACAGTTCTTATTGGAATTGGGACCCTAAGGAAACTTGGGAATTTCTTACTTGGACAATATTTGTAATTTCTTTAAATACTAGAACATATCCAAAATTTAAAGACTAAGCCCCAAATTTGACATTTTCTATAGGATTCCTCCTAAATTGGATATGCTATTTTGGGATCAATCTATTAGAATTTGGGTTCCATAATTATAATTCATTTCAATGAATATCTATTTGAAGAAAATAAACTACATAAATAATACATAAAAACATCATCTGATACACAATAAAAATTTGTGTGAGTTTTTGAAAACCATTTCAATAGAGGCACTACGTGTCAAATGGTTCTAAAAAACTTTAGATGTATCTCATTACAATTCTAATGCTCCACGCTTGTCTCTGAAAAGATAGAGCTAAAAGCAATCTTTGATATAGATCTTTCTATTGATCCTCCTACGTGGGTGGGGAATCAAGAGAAGCGGGCACATCATACTCTTGTGGATTATCATGTCAATTTTCATCTTTATGAATAGGGCAAGAGCCCATACTTAGAGCATAATTCATAGCATGTCTGTAGTCTACATAACCAAAAATGTCAGCTTCAAGGTCCACTCTAGTCTGCTAGGTCACTAGTCCCTTGTCAGCTAGCCCTTCTCTTCTTCTTTTTTCTCTTATTAGTCTTTTGAGCAAGAACTAGAACCAAAACCAGGCCAGAACAATAACAGTAACCGTAAACTCTGATAAGTACTCTAGTAGGAAAAAGCAAGCCGATCAGATAGGGTTTTGGCCAAAACATTTTTCCTCGCCAGATGAGCTATTGAGTGATCATGAGAAAAACTTCTGGATGGAGTATTTGTCAATTTGATGCTTGGCTTGAGCGCTCTATTATTGCCTCTTATTCATGATTGAGATTAAGCTATGTGGCGAACTATTCGATCCACTTTTTTTTTAGAGGGCCTTTCATACTATAGTTCAACACTTCAATCTAATGGATTGGTTTGGTTTTGAAATGCTCCAAACTAAGACACAGCTAGGTATATGGCCTCCAATGCTTGTAAATAGTACGCAAAGGGAGATGGGGCCATACTGACTTTGGCCATGGATATCACTTCCAGACTTGAGAGAATTTGTCTTTCCAATCAAAATGTAGAAAAACCTAGTTGACCAAAAAAAGGATACATGCCCAGCAAAAATTACTTGTTTTTTGAGACCCTTTTAGAAGTTCTGTCCATATATGTTCTTTGATCGCCAATTCATACTATACTAAATCCAGTTGCATTCGATTGGAATTGATAGAATAACCCAAATGTATTTTACTCGACTTTTATTGCTTGATCTCTAACTAACTTTCATCATCTAGCAGTATTTCGGTAGAAGCCATAAGAAATAATTGGTTATATACATTGAGTTTTTTATTTCAAAGATTTTTCAAAAAATATTTCGATTTTGAATTTCATCATTTTATTGATTAAGCTATAACTGCATATACATGCATTAATGTGTATATTATCCATCGGTATACATAACAAAATAACTCTTCTAATTTTTTTGAAAAATAAGCCAATGGTTCACTCAAGTTCTAGTGATTCTAAGAATGTGACTTCAAGCAAGCTATAGCCACTTCGCATGAGATACTAAATTGGGGGTGTTCTGATGGCCATTGATTGAAACCATCAAAGCCCTTCTCCCAAAGTAATAAATAGCTATAGTCAAGCCCTAACATCTTCTAGCATCACATACCTCCAACTCTAATGTCTCTCCTGGCCAGTAGATGGGACTCTCCACCGGAGGAAGAATGATATGTGAGGTGAGGTACCTAGGTATAGACTCAAGGGAGTAGGGAAATGCGCCACGAAAGGACCTGAAAGTCCCAAAAAAGGTGTACTCCCCACCAAATGGGGAAGTTGTGCCTCTTCTTCCTCGTCAGGTGTGAGAAGTCAATGATATGTCAGACTAGCACTCCAATCCACAGAAGCATACCGTGGCTCTTCATGTCATTGCTTGATACGATGACCCAACAAAGAAGACACCTCTCTATGAGAGGAAATGAGTGCTCTCACCGCATCCTGGCTTAGCAGGTGGGTTACCTGCAAGGCAAAGCAATAAGTCAATGCCATAAGTAGAAACCTAAAGGTGCCAAAAAGGAAAAGCTATATCTACGATGCATCGAGTCAAAGACAATACTACGTAGGTCCTACCTAGAGAGCTCTTGTGGGACCATTGTGCTCGAGGAAGCCCCAACTCCCTCACTCATAACTCATATCTCTTGGCACCATGCTTGAGAAGTGGCACATAAGACAGCCACAACCAAGTCAACCTAACATACCCAACCCCTGGGATTGTGGAGTGGAGTGAAAGCAAGCACTATGCTAAATCTCGAGTGCCCCACAACATCGAGGTGACATACAAGTAAGTTTCAAAAGGGACTGAATGCAACTGTCATCGATTTGTCCCATAGGGAAGAAAGGCAGCTTGTCATATGCACTCACCTAAAAAAACCCAAACTGTCAAGCTGCTCTATTAGGATGGGGTCCCTCTAAGGCCATCGACTAACCAAAGTGATAACACAGCCAACCCGGTCTCATGCTAACAAAGTATTGTGCAATGCTAGGAGATCGATGTCCAAAAAGTTACGCATGTCTATTTCGATGATCTGATGCATCAATAACCTCAACTCCTAGCATGTCGTCTGGAAGCCCACCTATGTCTGGCTAGTGGACTAACGCGAACCTAGTCAAGAATGTAAGGAGAAAGAAGACCTTCTTCAAGAATAGACAGACCATCATTAGCAAAGTGCCTCCTTCCATCTATTTCATAAAAGAAGGAAGGATCTCGGTCTACCAATGAGAATGTCATCAAAAGCAAAACCATGCAAATGGATCGATCTGAACAAAATTCTATTATGTCTCTCTTTCTCCTCTCCTAGAGGTCGAGCTTTTCTCCTCTGATTGGAAAGACCTCATAAATATAAGTGAAACTTCAGATCCTTTTCAGGCTCATCTCCATTCCTTTCACCTATCCTTGCTTACCCGAATCAAAAGAAATGAGCTGAGAAGTCAAGAGCCATTCAACTAAGAATCGCTTACCTTTTCTATGACCCTAGCTCGAAGACCACCCCACTTATTCTATGGAGGTGTTTATCTAAACTAGCTAATAAAAATATAGATATTCTCTTCCTTTTCTTTGAAAGTATCTTAATGTCAGTGGAATTGAAAAGAAAGAAGAAAACTCACTCAAGAGGCTAGTCGACTTAGCCAAAGATAGAAAGAAATAAAGTTCAACAAGAAATGATGATTCTCATGTTTGAGTCCTTTACACATTTGAGTGAATTGAGTGAATAGGACATCTTGGTCAGAATGTCTTTTTTCACAAATCAAAAGATAGAGCTAAAAGTAACACAAAGTAAGAAAGAAGGGTGAAGTAGGATCCTGAAGCAAAGAAAAAAAATAGAGACTGATGTCGCTAGTATATTGGACCTGTAAGGATACAACAAAATTAGGAATTTTTTTTTATTAATAGCAAGAAAGAAAGAAGCCAACACAACACATGAATCATAGGCCTTCTATCACAAAGAAAGAGAAAGGAATGAGCATAGAGAAGACTAAAGGAAAGGTCTAATCAATCCAAAAAAGTATCGCATTAGGGGAACACACCCTAGAGGTCCTTCCTTTGCGAGAAAGAAAGTAGCGGTTACTAGTCAGGAAGCTAGTAATAATCAACCGCCTATATCAGATTCTGTGGAGTTTGACTTGCAAATAGTGGCCTTGAGATAGAGGATTGGGCACCATATAGCTAGCTAAGACTGGCTGATGAACGAGAGAGCATAGGTTTTGGTTAGAGTATCCATAGATTCTATAATCACTGGCAGTTTTTCACTTGGTTTTTTGAGTTTGTCCCCTTGCTTTGGAGGAATCTAGCCTATATGGGTAAGCATGGGGGGTACTTTGACTGGATTCCCTCCCAGGAGTTTCATTTTTCCCATTTTGACCTTGGATAGGTCAACATAGACTAGGGACAATAAGCGAGAAGATAAGAATCAGATTTCACCGATCTTTTCTTTCAATAGTGAGTCATAATGCATAAGCACTAGACTTAGCTTCCACACTTGGACACTTGAACATCATTTTCTTTTTTTATTTATTTTAAGTTGAAAGAGAAAGACTATGGGTCAAACCAACCAATATGTCGATTCGCTTCTTCTAAAAAACCTATATTTTTATGCTTGTCCACTTTTCAAATGAGAATAAGTACATGCTGAGCTATACCCTTATGCTGGCTTTCATTATATATGAGTCATATGACTTTCCTCGTCCCTAAAATATAAATTTATGATTGAACTCTTATCACCTGAGAGACTCCTTATGGAGCTTAGTCGCCCTTCACAACTTTCTATTTGCTCAAAAATGAGGGTCTCCCTATCTTTTTGATTGTGTAGTGTAGTCAGAAGCTCGTAGTGCTTTCCTTCTAAGTCTGAGATTATGACTTCTTCTTCTTTTCTTAGATTCTATTAGCTGCGCTACCTGATAAGTTATACTTTCTACTTTCCTGGCCTATGCTTGACTGGTCACATACATATTCATATTTTACTTCTATATTTATGACATAACTCATATGTCATAGATCATAGCATATGTTGCTTATGTGACCGGAAAGTCAACCTATGATAGTCATGCTGCTAGGCACCCCGTTGTTTTACTTGACATCTTATTCAAGAGAGAGTGAGTCATCCATCCAATTTCTATGTTCATGGTGAGTGAAAATGATGTAGTACACAGACACTATTTTGACCTTATGAAAGCAAGCCCCGAGCTGGTCCATACCAAGTTAGATTCATTTGCCATGCCATATTGAGGTCTTAGAAGAAGCTCATGTTGGAAACCTATCATGTTCAAGAAGAAAGAACTCTTAGGCAATAAGGCACGGAGCAAGGAGATTTCTCGCATATGATAAACTCATTTGTTGACTCAATAAAGTCTGATCTATGAATACCAAGCTCGCTACCAAGTTTGAGCTCTTTCTCCTCCCGGGTAGTAGGCTCGCTACTAACAAGAGGACAAGTGATGGCTTTCTCTATACACCTAATAGAGGTAGTGGAAAAATAGAAGTATGAAGAGGGAATAGCAAGAAGCACAAGATTGAATGAAGCGGGTGAATGGAAATGGGAACAACCACATATCAATAGTCTTGAAGATGGAAAGAAAGAATTGGTATTCATAAGCAAGAGGTCCTAGGATGACAGCCCTAAATCATACCCTTAGTTTTATTTCAAGCAGCAATGGGGGAAGGAAAGGAGGCCTATCAAAGTCATTTTCCTAGGTTAAGGTAGGTTCAATGGCGTGTATCTAATCTCAGTAATATATCATATCAAGGGATAACTCTATCTCTGCTTCTACTTGTACACTCATGAAATCAAACTCATGGCCTAGCCATGGTGAATGAGGCTACAAGTGGTAACCACTCAGTATCTATCATCTCTTTTGAAGAAGCTTCTGAGTTAGATGTGACACTTTCAAAATCTCGTGACTCTCAATCATCTATCTTCTTTTCACTTGAAAATTATGGATTAGGGGAAGGCTTTCCCTCTTTGTTAACTTCAACTAATACCGGCCGATGGCCCAATCTCTTAGTCTATGAATGATGGGTGTACTAATCAATCCTCTCTCCTTACCTGCCATTGGAAGTGCTCTTGTGAATCATGTGGGAGGTTTGCTTCATTTGACATCTTGCCGTTTTTTGAAGAACTTGTGTAAAAGCCTAAAGTGCTTCAAGTTGATCCAATTGAATCAATTAGTGACTTTGATAGTGGGTTATCCATCTCTGCCTATCAACCTCTTTTATGATTTCTCTTTAGGGTCCACCTTTTCTTTCCTTTTAGCCAGTTCTAGTCTTTTCCTATGGATGACACTTTTTTTAGAAAGTTTCAAACTCCAAAAAGAAAGAATGCCTCAACTGCTACTAATTGATAAAGAGAAAGCCATGCAGCTTAAGAGTGAAATCTCCTACTGGCCTTTTTCTTATCTAACTTATATATTTCTTGTAAGATTCTAAAGAAGAATATTGAATATGTATAGGATGTTTGTAAGAAGTGATATCACTATTCTTGCTCTTATTCTCAGCAGCTGTAGGTACTTATACTTATTTTTGTAGCGATGAGACCTTGATAACTTGAGAAATCCAATGATCACCCATGACATATCATATGTGATCCATAGTCATGGAGTCTGGGCTGGGGTTCACCTTTTTTCTAGAAAGAGTAGCAAAGAGCACAAGTCACAACCAAAGGTGAAAAAAGGTGGCAAAGAAGGTTGATGCTCAACCCACCAATCAATTATCGGTGAAAAATCTCCCCATATGAGAAGAAATAAGGTGGAAATACACTCGATAACACAAGATGATGAGAGCAGTGAAAGCACTCCCGATAACATTCCCCTAGCTCAATTTTCTACAAGGAAGTGTCTCCCCCAACTAAGGTAAGCAGTAGACTGGCATGGTACAAAAGATCATCATGGCATACGTGATGTGTGTACGAACATTGAAGAAGATCATTGTCAAGTATAGGTTTCCTATACTTAGGATTTTAATAGATAGATGGGTTTTCCAAATTTTGTGCTGGTAGTGATGGCATCAAATAAGAATTCATTAAGGACAAACATTCAAAGTAATGCATGGTTCAAATTTTAGTTTGACAAGTTGATGAAATTGTGCCTTTCATTTTCTAGACATAAGGAAGAATTCAAGATGAAATTATAGAAAAGGTCCTAAAAATTATATCTAAAGTTTGAGAAGTCAGACTCAATGGCAAAAAGACTTATGAACCAGTCTAAATATAATGATTTACACCTGCTGTTTGAAGAAGGCTGAGGAATAAAGAGAAGAGTTGTACGCTAATCCAGAGAAAGGAAATTGCAATTTTGTTCATCTGGAGGTTTAACTATAGGCTAATGTAGAAGTAGAACGTTAGGAGATCCAAGTTATTCATGTTAGTTCAACGTTATGCTCTATTCTGGTGTAACCAATGTGAATACCAAGGTATGATTCAAGTTAATAGGAAAAGTTTATTAAGACATGCCATGAAGTTATCCAAGTAACATATCAAAAAAGTTTCTCTGAATAATTCATGTTTATAAAAATAGGTATGTTTATCATAAATATTTCTTGAAAATTGAATATTCATGTTTATCAAAAATAGGTATGTCTCTCTAAATATCAATGGAGTTATCCAAGTCACATATCATAAATGTTTACACTCGCTGAGATAAAATAATATAATTTCTAATTTTTTATATATACAATATTCTATTCTCTACCTTCCTTTTCTCTTTGTCATATTGAGAGGGGCCCCCAAAGGCATGTCCAAGGTTCTTAGCATAATGGATCGATAAACTCAGTATGTTTCCAATACCTATAGCTCATTCAAGAATAGGGAGAATCAAGCATACATTTTTCATATATTTTGAATGAAAGATTATAGTCGACTTAGCATAGGCTTGATGGGAGGACACTCCCAAAATCAAAGATTTAAGGAGGAAAAGTCAGTTCATAATGATAGAATCGAGAAAAATAGATCTTTTAGAAGCAAGTAATTCTAAACTTTTTTGAAGGGCTAGAAGGAACTTAGTCTAGTTATATGGTGGAATTTTTGATATTGAGAAAGAAATGAAGATAGATATGTTAGTGTAGGCACACCCTAACGAAATAAATGTGAAATCAAAAGAAACTATCTTTTTTCTAAATTGCCCATGGCAAAAAAAAGATGGTGTAGACCCGCTAGGAGATGGAATGGAGGTCATCCCTTTTCATTTTATGTAAGCGCTATGCTTTCTCATTTCTCTGATGATGAAGCTCTTTCATATTTGTCGAGAAGACCAATATTTTAGTGAGGAGGAGGCTTTGAACTGAATATTGATCCTATCGATGTTTTTTGAATCTTCATTAAGCAGACATACATCAAAGTCCAAGCACTTTTGAGAGAGATGGAACTAGAGGAGCAGTTGATGAAAACCCCCTCAGTGAAAAAGGCATCTCAAGATCGGGATGGGAGTTCAAATGAGAGAATGGTAAGATAGGATCAACCTCTAGGAGTACAATAGGACAAGAACATTCGATCATAGAATCCCGGGCGGGCAGGAGATTTCATAGAAATATGCATATAGCTTGAGAAAGTTGCTAGGATGATGTTAGCCAGTGTATGGAGGAACATGTTGATTCTCGTACTTCATTTTTTTCAAGGTAGTTATGAGCACACAAGTGAACCGAGGCCACCTATCTTTGTTAGTTGGTGAAGGAAGATTAGAACTACCTTGTACTATTACATCTTCAGTCGTCTGCACTCGATGAAATTTCATCCAACAAACTACTGATTCTTTACTTACGCACTTTAGCTTAGAGTTTTGAATAGAGCTCTCTATTTTGAAGTACAGGCGCTAGCTTACTTTCTTAGGAACTACATGAGCAATGTTTGGTCATCTAACAGTTAGGTAGATGAGGTTTTTTCAATACAAGAAAATGTGGGATCACATATGAAGAATGCTAAACTATGAGCTTTCAGGAGTGTCAACCCTCTATAGTAAGTAGTATGTAGCAGTAAATTGGGCAAATCAACTCACGGGCTTATGTTGGCTCATGACGTACCATTTTAGAAAACTCAAGACCGATAACTCAATTTAACAAGATCTTTCATGGTGAAGTGCGTACCTGGTCGCTAAAGAAAAGAAAGGCGCTAGAGATGCCAAACCTCTAATTTTCCTATCAAGGCAGGCAAAGATCAAGATCTAGGTCACTCAATCCAGCATGAAAGGAAAAGCTAGCAGTCTCTATAAATTACTCTACTCTAAGTCTTTCCAAGCTATCAGTGGGACAAGCACAATGAGGGTCTAGATTCACCCCAAGCCAAGTCATTCACTTTGGTCTAAATACCTTTGGTTGAGTCGAGCTGCCTAGTCCCTTTCATGTATGTAAATGTCAAAAGTCCCCTATCTAAAATCATAACTTGAACTTCTCATGCCTACCTTCTTTTTGCCCCTTGCTAACTCATATATCGTGGTTACCCACATATACTATGTAGTCGTGCTTGCTGTGTTGTTGTGTAACTATGCAAATTCTCAAGAAACTTGATGTTTAAGATATTTTCTCGAGTTGAACAAGTTGACTCTTTCTCTTTCCCTCTCTCTCTCTACTTTGAGATTCATAATTACCCTGGGTCTAGTCTACCCCAACCACCCTACCTTGCTTAACTCAAGCTTTATTTTCTCCAACCCCACTTTTTTTCCATCAGTCTACCCTTCACTACGTCCACCCTCAAATAGCACCTTTTCAAAGAAATTCCAAGTAGTAAGATTTTGATGTCGGTGTTGTTGATGCAAAGTAGAGTGTCACCAAAGATGATGATTGTCCTCACGCAATGAGTGTCTAGCAAAACTACATTCCCTGAGTGGCCGTGCATTCATTTTTAACTTTGAGTTCAAGGTCCATCGGATAGAATGGTTTGGTAGCTCGCCCTTGTGCTTGCATGAGTTCCTCTACTCCTTTCATAGAATAGAAGTCTTGAAGTCAGTAGGAACTTCCTTCTTCTAAAATCCATTGTTTAGGGCCCAGTTTCTAGCCAAGACTCCTTTGAGATTCCTTTGGAAGGAAGAGCTCCAAAACTTCATCATCAAGTTCTTCATTTTTGCGGATACTTGAATCAGTCTATTATTTCATAGAAAATGCTTTTGAATCCTATAGGACTAAAGTGAAGCCATGCATAATTAAAGACCACCACATCCTCTATCCTAGAGTAGAAGATGTTTGTTCTTGATATGCAATAGCACTTAAAAGTTAGACAATTTTCTTTTTTATTTTCAATTCATTGGCGCACTTAACTATAAAATGAATGGATCGCTAGGGAAAAACCTATGCTCCTATGAGTCAATGTTTTCAATAGAAACAAATATAGGTGCTAGTACTAATCAACCTAGCTGAATAGTAGTTGGAAAAGTTTCAATTATCCATTTCAATATGAAAGTCTTCTTCCACTATGCACCTTGAAACATAGCTATTCAAGGCGGGATCGAATGCTATTCCTTCTTTCTTATTGATAGTAGAAGATTTTTTTTCTGTTACTTAGTGGGATACCTTCTATGTGTACTTAAGCTCTATCAAGAATCTCAGGACTTAGAGGTGTGACTTCAGGAGAATATTTCCTCCCCACCTCCCTTGACTTTCTTTCAGGCTACCTGCATCGGGTATGTTCATTCTAGCAATTCCTATTCATTCAACCCAAAGATGGTGATTTTCATGTGCATTCCATGAAGAGTCGATTATGGTACTTTCCCACTCAAAGAAAAGAATTGGGCCCAAAGAGGGACATCTCCTCACTACTGGAGAAAAGCTATTCTTATTCATTTTCAATGAAAGCAAAAGCATGAGCAAAGTAGTCGACAAGAGTGAAGGGCTTAACAAGAGATCTACTCTATCGTACCACATCCAATTCCATGCCTCCCTATTAAATGGAGTTTCCTTATTCTTTTTTAAAATAAAAAATCTTTTGGAAGAACCCAAAATTAGATTTTGTAACCAACAAACCTTGTGTTAGTTTCTTTCATCCCAGAAGTTCCCCCAAGAGAAAGAGAGTCAATAGGAAATCTCTCTACTTTAGAACCCCTAGGCTAGGAGTAATATACTGAAGAGGTATGTCATCTTCCAAGTTAGTCATGAAGGAAAAAAAAGCTAAGGGTGAAGAGGTATATAAAACCTCATCTAAGGCTACTCTTGAAGTTGTAAAATTGGACTTTTGATTAGTTCAAGTCAAATAAAATTGAGAGGTAGGGATGCTCTCACCTGTGTGTGCTATGACCTACCTTTGATTTATTTTTCAAGAATATCACCTTATTTTTTCTACTTGAATTGATCTTGGCTCAGTAGAGGATCGAAAAGAAAATCATAAGTGAATGTGAACAGCCAAAACCAGAATGAGAAGTGAATGTGAACAACCAAAACCAAAATGAGAACATAAAGGCATAGTATACAAGATTACCCAGGATTGATAGAAAACTAGAAAACATCATATAGTAAAGACAAAATGCCTCTTTGACTGCCCTAGATAGTTGAAATCAATCATACATTTCACAAACTTCCATTTCAATTACTGCTAGAGAGAGGGAAAGTGAGAAAGAATATAGGCATTGGTCTTAGAAAGCCGAACCGAGAAAGCTTCATGGCATCTATCCCAGGTTGCATTTCTTCTCTTGGAAGAATGGTCTTTTGAATCAGCGTAGTCAGGCTTCATGACATCTATCCATGATATGAGCCAACTTCACATAATGGATGCTGACTCCCCAAAAAATGTCGTGTTCAAAGAATTCCAACCCATTTTTTTAATCTCCATTTTCACTTGACAAGAAATAATTCTAGAACAAAATCTGACTCGGAAGGAAAGCTAGACTAATTGATTGAGGTCATCCAACTATTATGCATCCATCCAACAAAGCCAAATTAGTGTAGCACCCTAAATGTAGTCAAGGTGAAGCTCCATTGTGGACATGAGGATCATGTTCTATCAAGCCTTCCGATTATCCTAAAGATAACTCAGTCCAATTAGGAGTGCTAAACTAAGCTTAAATACCTCACCATTTTGAGCTAACCTATGATTTGGAAGGGGTTCAAACCATTGATCTTGAAGGGTTCTTGATCCATAGTGTATTTTTCCATCACCTTATTGATGAAACAGACTTACAACTATGTACCGCTTCTCTACCATCTTGCTTAGTTTATTGAAAGCTTAGCGACAATGAAGGCTAATAAATCTCAGAGTCAATGTTGAAAAAAGAATGAATAGCCTTCGCTCAATTTAGCTAAGGCTAGTTAGTGAGAGTTGTTCCATTAGTTGGATTTCCCATGGGTCAATGCTGAAGAAATTCATGGGAATAAAATGGTTCTACCCAACAAAACACAAAGAGTTGCACACAATGAAAAGAGGTGCTAGTAACTATTTTGACATAAAGAGCCTGCCCACCTTATCAAAGTCTCTTTCTGCTTATGGTCTTTCAGTGACTCATGATGAAGGACTCGTCATCCGAGTGACAATCTGCTCCCCCTCGCACTCCCCCTTCTCTAATAATGATTCATCATTACAAAGGGTGGTAAGACATTCTCGACCCAAACTTTACAATGAAATGGTCAATATTATGCTTGGTCATAAAGAGAAAGGTGGTGAAACAGAATAGCTGGAGCAAGGTGCCAAAGAGGGTGAGATGGCAACATCAATATCACTGACAAAATCAAGTACTGTTATGCATACACAAAGATGGCACATGATATGGATCGTCCACTTTACTAGGACATCTTCAGTCTATTAATGCTACTCCACCCATTACTTAATCTTCATGTATACATAGTAGTACTCATCATAATGAGTGAGACTACCATCTCTCCTTAAGAAAGTGACACGTCCTCATCCTTTCCACTAGGTTACAAGTATCTTAATCAACTTCGCTTGATCAGAGTAATCAGTACTCCAAAGGCATGATGGAATATGGCGGTACCTTCTAGTTAGGTCATAATAGTGTCATGGTTTGACCCATTTTCCACTGCATGTAACTGAATTTAGAGGCCTAGGTTTTCTATACAATGTAGTGTGTTACCACATCTACCTATATAGGTGCCCAGCTAGCTCCAAAACCTTTACATGATAAAATTAACTATCAAAACAAAAGGCCTTCCAAGTATTGGGGATGTCAACACTAGAGGATGTAACAGATATCATTTGATATCTCCAAAAGAATCCTGACAACCCAGTGAAATTGAACATCCTTTTTAGCTAAAGCAGCAAATGGTCTACATCTACTAGAGATATTAGAAATGAATCTCCTAAAAAATCCACGTTTTCCTTATAGAGATCTTAATTGAGTCAGACTTTTAGGAGGTTCCATTTCAACTTGGATTTTTATGGATCTATTTCAATTCTCGATATGACAATGAATTCCATGAACTCTGAATGTACAATTCAATGGATTCATTTGAATCCATATTTCCAGATTTGTTGAAAGATGGTTCAAAGATTAGGTACATGATCATTGATAATTTGACTTCTCACAATGATATCATCAATGTAGCATTCTACTTCATGGTGCAGTAACTCATCAAGAATTTGAGGCATCACATGTTGGTATGTCGTGCCAGCATTTTTCAATACAAAAGGCATGACTTTTTAACAATAGATGCCTATCAGGTTTCTAAAAGATGAGTGACATTCATCTCCAGGGGCCATCTTGATCTCATTATATCCATATAAGTCATCCATGAAGAGAACATTGAATTAGTTGCCGCTATATCAATTTGGTAAGGGGAATTCATCCTTAGGACAAGCTTTGTTCAAATCTCTATAATTAATACAGACTCAAATTTGCCCATTTTTCTTTTGGACAGGGACGAGACTAGCTATCCAGGTAGATATTGCTCTTCTCGAATGAACTTGACTTTAATGAATTCATCGATAGTGGAGGAGTGCTTTCCCCTAATTTGGGAGGCACATTGATAATTTCATCAGAGTAATCAAGTTTGCACTCGAATTTCATTTTGGTGAGTCATACCGATACAATATAGAATAGCATAAGAGTTTCTTTATATCCCCTGATAGGGTGCATGTAGATCCTTTTCAAAGGAAATATACTATATATGTTGATAGATGAAAGATCTCGATGAAAATACATTAGAACAGAAGTAAGAATCAAAACTTCTTCTGACAACTGATGCGTGCCAAAGCGTGGTGCTTGAAATATGGGCAACGAAAGCTAGAAAGCATTTCATCATCAGAATCTCCCATAGATTGTAAGGTCTCTATTGAGAAGATGATTTTTAACTTGTTGGACTTCCCTATCTAAGTCGTCAGAAGAGCTATAGTACAATACAATTTTTCCAAAAGGTCTTTTGACTTGTGGGATGGCAGTCCTTAACCTTGTCTTTGGGAAACCTACCTTTTCCCTTCTTTTGACAAGAAAATGGAAGGTGATTTGACTTGCTTATCATAAAAACTAGTAGGAAGAGCTAATGGATTGGTTTGGTTGGGAATAAAGTACTCAGCATCATCATATACATTAATTTCATTTATGAAAAAGGGTTGCAAATCACCCTGAATAGAAATATATCCTCCTCCAAGAGTATATTTGAGACATTGGTGCAAAGTATATGTCACCATCTCATACTCGTGAATCCATGGTCATCCTAATAAAGCACAAAAAGTAGTATTTGCATCAATCACATGGACTTCAATTTTCAAATCACTGAATTGCAATGGTAGGGTAAGATAACCAAGAGTCTTCTAGCATTTTTCATTACAGCCATGAAGCATCAATCTATATGAACATAATTTCTTTGTATTCAGTGATAAAAGTTCTAAAGTATGAACTTTTATGGCATTTACTGAAGATCCAAGGTCTACTAGGATTCTATTAAGAGTGTTACCACAGTCACATACAAAGGTATATTATGATCTATAGTTTTTCGTAAAAGATCATCATCTGTAAAGGTGATGGTAAAGAGGTCCTCGAAGGGAAGATATTATTTTCATTAGATTAGGCCAACTAAGCTAGTAGCAAGAACGTGAGAAGGCCTGCATATGAATCTGTGAGAAAAGAAAGGAAGTTATGATTTTTTCAATCTATTCTCTTCATTGAGTGCGAATATGACAGTCATCCCTTTGCTACGCACCTCTCCTTTGAGTCTAGAGATTTGACAATTTATTTTAAGTGGATGAAAGTTTCAAATGGAAATGTGGCTTCTCTAAGGAAAATAATGTTTATGACTTTTGACCATGGGTGGATGAAAATTTTCAGATGGAATTTAAATTCCAAGTTTAGAATCTCGCTTCTTTCTTTGCTCTTACCTTGCTTAGTTGCAATCTGCTCCGGTCAAGATATTTTGAATGAACCTTACTAATGAGCTTCTAGAGCTCAGGTTCTCACACCCAGTCCAAGTGGGAATTCTTCTCAAAAAGCCCCTTTTCATTTTCTTTGTCTTGCTCCCCTAATGAGATGCTTGTCACTTTTATGATCTTTTTTTATTGCTTCCATCAAAGCTGTTAAGATCCCTATCGAGTTTCCCAAGGAGAGGAGGTATATATTGGCTCGATTGAAAGGAGAGAGTAAAAAATGAGTTCCAAGACAAAGAGAATGGGCTATTGGTCGGTATTAGTTGAAGTCAACAAAGGAGGAAAGCCACTATCGGTCGGATCCTTCCTTCTTTTATGAAATAGATGAAAGGAGGGACTTTGCTAACGATGGTCTATCTATGCATGAAGAAGGTCTTCTTTGTCCTTACATTCTTGACTAAGTTTGCATTAGTCCACTAGCCAAACATAGGTGGGTTGCCAGTTGATGCACTAGGAGTTGAGATTATTAATGCATTGGATCATCGCAGTAGACATCCATGAATTTTTGGATGCCGGTCTCCCATCATTGTAGAGTACTTTGTTAGCATGAGACTTGGTTGGCTGTGCTACCGCTTTGGTCAGTCGATGTCCTTAGAGGGATACCACCCTAACAGAGTAGCTCGATAGTTTGGGTTTTCTTAGGTGAGTTCATATGATGGGCTACCTTTCAACCCTGGGGTGGTAGATTGATGACAATTGGGCTCAGTCCCTTTTGAGACTTGATTATATGCCACCTTGATGATGTGGGGACACCTACTGATATTTGGCATAGGTTCTAGATTTTACATGGCTCCACCAGACTCTCGCATAGGGGTTAGGTATGTTAGGTTGACTTGGTTGCGGCTATATTATGCTCCTCTTCTCTAGCATGGCACCAAGTCATATGAACGACAAGTGAGGGAGCTGGGGATTCCTCGAGCACAACGGTCCCATAAGAGGTCTCAGCAGGCAGGGGCCAGCTACGGTAGTGCCTTTTGACTTTGATTCATGTCGTAGCTTTCTACTTATGGCACTAACTTGTTGATTTGACTTTGTAGGTAACCTCCCACTAACCCAGAGATAATGCGACAACACTCATTGCCTCCCATAGAGAGGTGCCTTCTTCGTTGGGTCGTCGTATGATGCAGCGACATGATGTGCCATAGTATGCTTCTGTGGATTGGAGTGTCAGTCGATCATACTGTCAGCTTCTCAAACCTAGCAAGGAAGAAGATCCACAGCTTCCCCATTTGGTGGGGAGTACACCTCTTTTAGGTCTTTCAGGCCCTTCCATGGTGCATTTCCCTGTTCCCGCTAGTCCAGACTTGGGTAACTCACTTCACATATCATTCTTTCTCCAGTAGAGAGTCTCATCTACTAGCCAAGAAAGACATCACAGTCAGAGGTATGCGATGCTGGAAGATGCTAGGGCTCGGCTGTAGTAGCTTATTGAGTCGACAAAAGTTGTCATCTATCCGGCCATTCAACTTGTTGATGACATAATCTATAGTTCGACTGCAGGCCTTGAGTGAACTGCGGGATGACCAAGATTAGCCCCAAAAATTATGTGTTTTGTATATCTATTCTGAAAGATTTTCTTTCTCTTTTATAGAGAAAGCTAACAGATACTTCAGTGGTATTGATTCTAGATAGATAAGTGTAGTTTTTTGAGCACATGACTTCTATTCAATGTTCTTGCTACTCAGCTTTACTCTGCTCCAGCAATGAATCATGTTGCACACCAATAAAATTTAAATAGATAGCTCAAAAGCATGGTTACAGTACATGCTAAAGCAAGTAACGTGGTTTTGATATCTGCCCACCATTAATAGCATATGTTGCTTCCATCTCCTAAGCTTAGCAACAACTTTCTTAACCAGTGGTTGGAAATAAACTCTTTTCATCTTGTAATTGTCAAGAGGAAGATCTAAATATTGAAATGAAAATTCCGCCACATCCATTCCTAGAAAACTAGAAATGTTCTCATCTTTTGCTCCTTTTAAGAAGTATATATTGCTCTTGTTCGGTTCTCTTTATCCTTATCCTTGATGGAAATTGGAGTTTCAACTCAGTTTAGTCAGGTCCTTTTCCTCCTACTAATGCTAACTGCCATTTCTGAATATGCTAGCTATTCTCTTCCTTGAACAAAGACTTGCCTATCTTACCAAGCTGACTTCCAAGAAAAGGGAGATTTTTTCAGAGAAAGCTTGTTCCTATACTTACTAAACTAACAAAAAAAGAGGAATTCATTCTGTAACCAGAGCGGGTTCCACCAATGAGAAAAGGTTGAGCCATTATATTGACTGCTCCAACCGAGCAAAAATTTGAATGACATAACTCCGTGATAATCTTTCCTGCTTGCCTCACCAACAAAGGTGATAGAGCAATGCTAACCACCGAGAAATGTCGAGATCATGACCTTCATGAAAAGCACATCATAGTTATTCCACCTAGGCCAACAAGAGCTAGAAAGACTCCCTCATTGAAAGAGAGAGATTAAGAAAACTCTTTTTCTTTTTAGAGCTAACAACATCTAGGAGAAAGTGCACTTACCTGACTTAACTTTCTTTGCGTTGCAAAGCTAGTGACATTTTTCTTGTTTCACTTGCTCTTTCCATTCCAGTTTCACTCACCTTTTCTTTGATGAGCAGATCACAAAAAAATAAGCAACTGACTCGAGCCAGACCTTTTTTTCTAATAAATTAAGCCAAGATGGATTAGAAAGGTGAAACCCTCTTCATTGCCCTTTTTACGCCCAAAAAGTACAGATAACCCAAAAAGGTATAATCACTCAAGAGGTACCATTCACTCGATTTTCATTTCTCTATTTTGATTTTAGAATCAAGAATTCACTTTAACCAATCATCCCACAATGTAGACTGAAAAGGAGGGTAAGGGTACCTACTCTCAGAAGACACAAAAGAAGAACACCCAGAAGCAGACACAGGAGGAGAGACAAAGCTAGCAGCTGGATAAAAAATACCATTCCCTTCTTGAACCAAACCTAGCTTCCCAATAAAAGAATGGCCTAGCTTATCTTAATCCTGCATTGGTAGACGCATCTTCCACCTGGTCAAAGGGAGGATTCTACCTTCTATAGTATAGCAGACTTCCTTGCTACACACCTTTGCTTGTCGAGAAGATATAGATCTAACAAATCACTCATGAATGGTATTGCTATGTCCTTTAGCATTTATGACCCCTACTATGAAAACAATTCAATTTCATTTGATTTTTCATCTTCAATAATGTATTTTCATCCTTCCTACCTATTGAACCTGAAGAAAGGATTCTCCTCTTAGATGAGGGCCTTCCTCTGCTTTGATTCCTCGGAGGGGGTTCTTAAAGTGGAAATAGGCAATTTGATCATCCCCTGTATTGAACCATGAAATGAGTAGCGGTAGTCTTGCCTAACCCTTGTATAGATCGCCTCTAGGTCCGAATAGACTAACTTAGTACCTCTATCCCTCCTTTCCCTTGTAGCATGCTTTTCACTTTTGGTCTTGGCTGCCTCTAGCTCCACTAAAATTCTATTATGTTCATACAAGGCTCCCTCTCTCCAAATCTGAGCCTCTCATCTCTGGCTAAGGTTGTTGAGTCTTTTTCGAACTAGATGAGTTTTGGGAAAGATAAACTCTGTGGTCTAGGTCAAGTGGAAGGTTTTGAAGTTGGTTCAAACTAAATAGGGATGGGTCCAACTTAGGCAATTCAAGGCAAGCTAATGTAGGGAGGGATGATAGAGGTCCTTGGATTATGGTAGATATATGGGGCAGGCTTAAAGTCTATGGCTAGGTTCTTGGCTCTTAGGGATGGCACTTGGTATTCAACATTTCGAGGTTGAGAATAAGACAGAGGCTATAATAACCATAAAAAATTTTGATATCAAGATTAAGAAACTTCTTTTTCCTTTTGTAAATGACTGCAACATGATATCCATGAGCTTGACCTCTTTCAAGATGGACCAAGCCTTGATAGAGGCAAATAACTTTGCAGATGCCTTCACCTGACGAGGACACATTTTGTTCAGAATTCTAAACCTCATGCAAATAAATTGACTTTCTCTTTCTTTCTTGGACATGTCTTCTCTACGAGAGTCTGAGTATCCCATTTTCTTTCTTACCTCCTAGAAAGTGAGACAGTCGAATGTACTCAGCTTTGTACCTTCGAGTTACGATGGTTGGTCAAGTTGAGAGTTCCAACTAGTTTGGTCATACCATAGTGGATTTTAAAAAAGAGAAAACTACCATGTCCCATGGAAAGAGCTCTACTTTTTGCATTATAGTAGCTTCCATAATCAAGTCAGTATGGAGGTGTGGCCGACGTTCTTTTTGTTTGCCTTCAACTAACAACACTACTTTTCGTATTCCGCTTCATAAAAAAATAAGGGGTCATTGTGAAGATTTCATTCTTATCTTTTCTTTCAGTTTGGAAAGAAGCCTTCTTCCTTAATAAAGCTATTTTTAACAAGGAGTGACGAACACGGACATTCAACTAAGACTAGTTTTTAATTCAGAACTACTACAATCCCACATCTGTGTCAAAGAGAAGAGGTGAAGAAGAAACTACTCGACTCAATAAAGATAAGGATTGGGCTACTTTAGATAGATAAGGATTCTATTTAGCATAATTAACAAGGATTTCATTCATGTGAAAAACAATGAATGAAGAATCAATACTCTGATTAGCCTGATTATCTTACTGTCGAATATCAAGAGAAATGTGGAGCATGATCATGTGATCAGGTAGGATATTACATGCATTTCTCGATGATTTCCATTCACATTTCAAGTCATTTTGTTAGATCTTATCTACATATAAGACTTCTCAACTTAGCAAATAAGGAAGGAGAGGTCAGTTTAAGGATAAAGGCTGTTTTCCTACCAATGGAGATCTATCTTCTTCTTATGATAACACATAGGGTACTTATCCTAATGATGTTGTACAAGAATTATAGACCCAACTGATGAAGGCGCCTTGAATTCTTTTAGCTAGCATAGAGCTAGCTCTTCAATAGCCTTCTCTTCCCATCGGTACCAACAAAGAAAGAGTCATGAACACATCTATAATACACTAATAGACCTTCAATGGTTGCAAAGAAGCTTTCACCATCTCCTAGTGAAGTGGATTCATCCACCTGAAGATGCTAAGGTGCATCCTTCTGCTAACGGAGAGGTGTTGATAGGATGTACATAGCCATTTAGGTGCGTATAAAATGGAAATCACCTAATCATGGATTTTTCTAGTGCCTTCCCCTTTCTATGAGTGAGGACATATCCTAATGAATTAGAAGACCTCGAAAGGAACCATTAGAGGATGGGTGGTCTACAATCAGGTGAGGAAACTGGCCCAAAAAAAAAAGCTAGAAAGCGGATCTAAATTGAATTTCATCACAAACTCTTTGTTTGTAGTAAACATAATGATTGGTGAATTCTCCATATCGTGAAAGTCATTATTCACTATATCCACTCTCATTGAATATATTTGAAGACTGGTCCTCTCTACGCCATAAATAAATGGGGAAGGAAGCAAGAGAACAATACTCTACAAATATTAAAAATATACACCCCTAAACTGAAAGTCATTCATGGCTAACTTTCTCATGGCATGGACATTTGATTTTAAATCCAAATTGCTAGGAAGTGAATAATCAATCCTTTTTGAAGTCAGGCAGTGTCTCCATGGTGTGAGACTAGCAGGCAAGGTCCCAATCTTTCTCATTTCTTTTTTGCAGATGATAGGCTTATTTTTTTTTTAGTTAATGCAACTGAATGTATAGAGATCAGGAAGATCTTGCAAGTATATAAGAGAGGCTCGGGCCATAAAGTAAATCTAGACAAGCCTGCTATTTTCTTATTTAAGCTTAAACTGCTCACCTAGAGTGAAATTGCTTGCTAAAGACATTTTTCAGGTCAATATTCTGACCTTACCATGATGAGCAGATCTTTCATGCTTTTCAAACTTTTAAGGTAAGGAGAGTATTTGGAAGAGAGTCCAAGGGTGGAAAGAGCTTCTTTTGTCAAATCTGAAATAGATCTGTGCCATGTCATTACCATGAATAAAAAGAACCATGCCTCGTCTGGTATTCTTCATTTGAAAAGATCATATCACTTGTTCATCTACACCCAAAAACATCATAGTCGTGAATGACAAAAGGATTGATCGCTACTACTACTAAGACTCAGACTCTGAGCTATGCCACAAGCTATGCTAACTACGTTACTTATCTAGCGCCTGGGTCTGAAAGTCATTGCTTTCACTCCCTTTATGCTAACAACTGAGCTAACTATTGGGGATTACATAATAATAGCTAGTCCTAGTTCCTAGTCACACACCAAGGTAAAGAGAAAAAAGATAAGACTTATTACTCTTCCCAGCCAACCAACCGTAAACAGAGTGAGTAGGGGGGCCTTCGTCAGATCAATTCAAAATGGTATTTTTCACTATCTATCAAAACAAGAGTTTCGGACACCTTTTCTATTTTTTCACATAGCCAGGCTATTTTCTAATTCTCTCAAAATTGGACATGTTGTGATGTAAAGGTTATTTGAATGAGGTTCATTTTCTTAAGTTGGAGAAGGAGGGATAATTAGTAGACCTTTACTTTAGTGGATATCTTATCTATCTAAAAAAAGAAGGTTAGGTTGCTCTTCTTTCAACATTAGATTCTAACAAGGCTAAGAGCAACAGATACAGATATAAGACCAAGAGCATCTATGTAGCATCTTCGGCTTCATGGTATTCAATCTTGAGAAAAGATAAAAAACATATTCTTAGATATGAGACCTAGGTATCTCAAATTCTACTCTTTCTATTAGTGAAAGCTCAATCCCAACTTTATTATCTGGTGCAAAACCTACCAGTTATTGCCAGGTTTCATCTCAAATTGAGCTGAGGTTCTTCTTTCAAACCTAGCAAGGGTGCTCTATCAATTCTGTCACTCTTATCTATGATAGCAGCAAACTCCACTTCTTCAACAAGAGAAAAGATCACATCGATAAGAGCAAGTCAAGTCTGAAATGCCTCATAAGCAAGTCTCAACTTAGCTACATTACCTTTCTACCGATGTTATACTAGACTCTATTATGACCTGAGGTGAACTACCTTAAGGCTCAAAGTCACTTCTCCTCCCTCTCTCCTGGTGAGCAAAAAAGCATTTTGCTATGTCTTCCCAAAATCCATTTTATTGACCTCCGTGCATCTACTTATTAGATACGTGGTAGCACTAAGGCAAGAAAGCTTTTGATATTGCATTGCCCATATTTAAGCTCTCAAAGAGCTTCTTTGCTCAAAGCTGAGTCAACCTATCGGTTAGTTCACTTTCACTTCCCCGCTGTCCTTTGCTTGGCTAGCTTGCTTTGAAAGTTGTCATGTAAGAAACCAAACGTAACTACTCTTTAAAGTTGCACCTGGTGCAACTCTTCTTGTCAGGAGTGAAATAGAGTTGAAAAGTGAGAAGTGTAAGAGTTTGAATAGAAATTCTAAAGTGCAAGAATAAGAAAGGGTACGAGAAGACTTGTAAGCATAAGCTAGTCTTCCAAAATAAGAAAGAAGTTCCCTTAGCAGTCTTCAATTTAGAAATTTGGTTTTTCATTTCATTTATCCACCATATCCTCT
This sequence comes from Cymbidium sinense, assembly GCA_021442155.1. Lineage (NCBI taxonomy): Eukaryota > Viridiplantae > Streptophyta > Magnoliopsida > Asparagales > Orchidaceae > Cymbidium > Cymbidium sinense. The sequence continues at coordinate 226,579,813 of CM038215.1, read as the reverse complement.
TAGTCAAATGAAATCCTCCTTTTAGTCTCATCTCATTCCAACAAACTTAACATTTTGAAAGAATGGCTTGCCTCTCTAGATCAGATCCCCTGTTTGCAAGATTAGCTCTTGCATAAGGGAAGGAAGACTTTCTTGGTTTCAAGGGATCAAAACAGAAGCTTTGGTTTGGTCAGTCAGCTCTGAACTCACATGATTGAAAGTCAAACATCTTCTTTGTTTGTAAGGAGAATGATAGTTGAGTTTTCTCTCTTTATCTTCCTATCACTTACTTATTTGTCCACCATGTGTACTTCTAACAGTGCCTCCTGAGGTCTAGGTTGGTTGCGGGATCTTTCTCTTTTCACATGTGGGTTCATCACATATGAAATAGTCTTTGACAACTAATTGGGTAAGTGGGTTGAAGTCATCCTTAGCTTAGAATAGAGAAGATCGGGGTGGGTAAGTGTGCGGAGGAGCTTATCTTCTCAAAGACAGAGAAGGAAGGTGGCAAGCAGCCATATAAGGTCGATTACAATGTGCTCACCCACCTGAGGAAGCTCCCAGCCTCTCTTAGCATTTACGATTCTTTGAAGATGTCCCCGGAATTGAGGGAAATTCTAGTCAAAGTGTTACTAGAGCCATAGGTGTTTCTTGCTTACTTTACCAAGAAAGACTTGGAAGAAACACACTACCTCAAGAAAATTTCTGAAGTAACCTTCTCCGATGAAGATCTATTGCTAGGAACCTAAGACCACAATCATCCTTTGTATGTGTCAGTGACTATAGACAGTACAAAATGGAACTAAATCCTAGTGGATCCTAAGGCTTCAGTTCACATTATAAATGTAAAGACTTTCACCCACTTGATATGGACAAGCTGAGCTCTGATAAACTCATGCTCATAGGGTTCAATGATTAGGGTGAGATGGCACTCAGGTCTATCACCTTCCTACTACAGTTTGGTGATCTGAGGACTAAAGCAAACTTTTACATCATAGATTTAGACACCTCTGATAATGCACTGATTGGTAGGCTGTGGATCCATAAGTATAGGATGATTTCCTCAACACTTCATCAATGTATAAAATATCAGCGTGATGGGGTTGAGTACTCTATGCAGGGCAATACCCAAGTAGTATATGAAATTGACTTGTATTAGGATGCAAAGGATTACCTTCCCTACTAATAGTGTGAGGATGTACCTCGTAAGCCCTAGGTTCAACTTCCAAAGGTAGCACCTAAATTTTGACTATCGACGTAAGTACCTCTTACATCATATCGTGGTGGTAGAATGGGTAGATGAGGTAAAGGAAGAGTCCTTTGAAGTTGAGCAGAATCAATGCAGAGTGTCAAAGCTTACAGCAGAATAAAGTGAAAAAACGAAGTCTAGCACCTCCCTTTATCACTGACATCACTCCCTCAACTTCAAGGCCCGTGGTAGATAAGGGAACATTCTATGTGCCCCCAATAAAGAGGCACACTGAGCGTGGGATCTTTTTTAATAGTTCTAGGTCCATTGAAGGAAAACAATTTATAATCTTTCTCCACTTCAAATGATGAAATGAAAGATCTTCCAGTTTCATATTACTCTTATCCTTTAGTAGATATGTATTTGCGTACTAGTTTCTTTCCATCAAAGTGGTCAGCTATACAGGTCAGCCTATGGCGTACTGACTTACCCCAATAAGGTGCTAGTTGGGATATGTGGAAACTCCACACACAGCCCTTAGGCTCTGGCTCATGCAGAGTGATTACTTGCATTCCTGAAGTCCCTAATATCTCAAAAGAGGCTGAAGAGCATTTTGATTTAAAAAATTTAGATTCTTGGAGACTCGCGGCTCATTATCAACCAAGTAGTTTGAATCTAGAAAGTTCTCAAGCCAGAGCTAGTAGAATATTAGAAAAGAGTAATGGAGCTACTTGGATAGATTCCTGAGGTCATCATGATAAGAGTGCCCCGATGCAACAATGGTCAGGAAGATGCACTCTCCAAGATTGCTAAAGAATTGGCAAGCAAGTTCTCTTCTCCCATCACATCATGGTGTTCATCCATAATCGTCAATGATTGTCTCTTGCGGATCTGTCTCCTGCAAATGAGGAGACATCCCATTCTGAGTCCACCTTGATAGTTTTGCAAGTAGATGAAGCTGACGACTAGAGGAAATCCTTCATCGATTATCTACAATGTGGAAAACTCCCCTGCAAACCCTCTCTTGCATCTCAAGTCAAAAAGAGAGCTCTTTAGTCACTTTTGTTAATAACACTCTGCACTGACCCTCATTTCACCAATTGTGGCTTCAATGCCTTGGCAAAGAGGAGGCCCAAAAGGTCATGGGTGGGGTACATTTTAGATTGTGTGGAGCACACCAATTTGGGCCCAAGATGAAGCTAAAAATTCAACACCTTGGGTACTATTGGCCCACGATGACTCAAGACTGTGTAAATAATGCTCATATGTGTCATTAGTGCTAGGTTCATTTTGGACCATCCTCCAAATCCTCTCCATCCAATGGTGGTTTCATGGCTTGGGGTTTGGTTGTAGTTGGTCCTATTGCTCCATCATCCAAGGGTCATAGGTTTATCCTGGCTACTTACTTTTTAAGTGGTGCAGTTCCAAGAGAGGTTAAGGTAGACAATGTCTTAGAATTCTTTAGGGATGAATAAAGAAAATAGAAACTAGATAAAATTATATATCAATTTTGTGTTCCTCGTCGGATAATATCTGATAATGGCACTACCTTTAGGAGTACAAAAATCACTAGATTTCTTCATCGACATCACATAGATTGGTGGAACTCGATGATTTACTATCCCAGGGCTAATGGCTTAGTGGAGGCTTTAAACAAGACTTTAGTACAACTTATTAAAAAAATTATCACTAATAACAAGGCATGAAAAGTTTGCAGAGGCCTTGTGGGCCTATCGGACTACTTATCATACTGCAATGCAGTATACTCCTTATGCTCTCGCCTTTGGAGTCAAAGCTGTCTCCTCTAGAGATAGAGCTTCTTTCATTGTGCGTTGCCCTCAGTTACAAGTTCACTAAGGATGAGAGTGCCCAGCTAAGGCTGGTAGAACTTGAAAATCTTGATGAGGTTAGACTTTAGGCTCAACAAAATTATGTGATTTGTAATGCTAGAATGGCCCAAGTGCATGACAAGTTAGTCTTGCGAAGAACCTTTCAAGCTGGAGACCTTGTTCATTTTCTTCGATGACCAATCGTGGTACTTCGTTGTAAAGGCAGCAAGTTTTAGCCAACTTGGGAAGTCTCTTTTATAGTTAAACAAGCTTACGAAGAAGGATCAGACCAGCTTGTTGACTCCAAAGGAGGCCATCCCATATGTAGTAGGAGTCTGTTTTCAAGATAGCTCTTTTGTTAAGACTGTCATATTTTCAAATCTCCCAACCTTTCTTTGCTATACTTTGGACATCCTAGATCCTTCTACTTGCCCATTTTCAAGACTTCTACTTGAAAACATACTTTTGTTTGAAAGACTTTCTATTTTCTAGTCTAGCTCGCTAGCAAAACAAAGCACTTAGGAACTCAAAATGCAGGGACCAATGGATCAAAACTAGATACCTTACTGACTGGGAAGAGTCCTTTCTTCCTATAATAAACCCTAAAATGTATGCTTCATATTCTATCATCTGGTCTTTCTTATAGACAAAGAAAAGTGAAAATTAGAATAACTATGATAGCAGCTCTTCCTCATCAAGCCAATGCATGAACATCTAGGCAGTGAACTTATCCTTTCAGTCGAGTATAAGCTAACCTCTCCTTTTAGTCAAGTATAGCAAGCTAACCTCTCTTTTCAGTTTCTTTTTATATGCAATTTCGTACTTGAAGTTTCTTTATATATGTAATTTCATATATAACAATCATTCAATATTGCTGAATCAAGTTTATTGTTTGTTTATTATAAGCCAGTGCCCAATAGAGCCTAGCCCTGAGGACCGAAATGGTCTAGTGAAGCCGATACCCTCTTGGTGTAAGTACTTCTAGAACTTGACATAACTTATTATGAGAGAATAATTGAAAGGTGAATGTATGCCCATTTTCTACAAATTCCAATTGTGCTAATTTTGTATAAAAATATCAACAACATCATGTTGATGCAAAATCTAGAGTATGCAAATTTTATTAATACAAAATTGAGATTGGGTAGGTGTTCAGTCGAGCTACTTCTTTCAGTACTAAGACATTTTGGGTTTCATTCCAACTGGATTAAGTACATCCATGTGATGTTTAATAGCTAGCTGGTTTTCTGTTCTACAAAATGGAGGAGTACACAATTTCTTCAAGTAATCACGGGGATTGCGACAAGGAGACCCATTGGCACCATCACTCTTCAATATTGTGGAGGAGGTCCTTACTTACTATCTTATAACATTCATGCCCTTGATCTGATGGTCCTCATTTTCCCACTTGGCAAGTTGCTACTTTTCTTTGAACAACAAAGTAAAGGATCTTTCAGAAACAGTCTTTCATAAGAATATTCCTTTATTCTATCCGGATGATCTTTGGCCATCCACTTTGGGGTTAGATAAAAAATGTGACGACATCTAGTTTTGAGGTAGGCCTAACTTGATGACATGTTTATTGAGTTTTTGACCTATGTAAAGCATCTTTCTTGCTCGGTGATCAGTCAATGAAGTCATTCTGGATCCTTAACTTAAATTACTTAATAGCTAATGACCATGTGGCATCTGTCCATCCATGCTGAAGTAAGTTTTTGAGGCTGAGGTGCTAGTTTGTAGAGGGATAAGGAAATCAATCCAAATGGATTTCTGATCTCAAAGTGTGTTTGACTAATGGCAATCTTTAATTGAAAGCTACAACTCCTCAGTGCAGTGCTGTAGTGCTCCTTGGAAAAGATCCTTGTGAAACTTTAGTAGCCTCTAGCTCTATAGACTATTCAACCATTGAAGAAAGCGATTTGAAACTCAGAAAAGAAAGAAATCTCAAATTCTTTTTTGTGATGGAAAGCACTACTTATGCTAGAGATGAATTGGTGAAATAACTAACTTATAGCAGCTACTTCAATTCCCTTTCTCATTTTAAAGATCTATTTATATAAGTAGATTTAGGTCTTGTTCCAGATAGCTTAAACTAGAAGAAGGAGCAAAGTTTACGGATTTCAAAAGACTTTCAGTATGAGCTACACTCACAAAGCGAGTTCTTTCTAGAGTGGGGAAGGGCCAATTGAAACTGCTGCTAAAAATGAAGCCTAATTGAGTTCAAAACTAAAAATCTTCCTTTTTTTACTTCACTTTTAGAAATAGTAGAATAGAAGATATGTGTAGCAAAAGTTATAGCTTAGATAGCTAAGATTTTTGATGAATTGAATTCTTTTATCCGAACTGACCTTGAATTTCTTTTCAATTGAGTTATCAGTCTGGTCTTGTTTCGCTTGTATGCCACTTTTTTGTGCTGTTGGTGATGCAGGTCTGCATTTGGCAAATCCATCTGCCTAACAATCTCATAGATAGAAGGTAGTAGAACAATTCTGGTCTACACCTTACTGGAGGAAGAGGCCAGATTGCCTAAATTACCTAATACTACTCTCCATTCAAAAGAGTCTACTAAAACTAAAGGTAAAGACTTCAATAAAAAAATATTGTGTTTGTTTGTGCTATTTTTGAATGATCAGGTTTCAATGGAATCCCAAAGCACATGGGAATATGGGATGCATGTTGAGTTCTCATTGGAAAGAGAGGAAGGAAAGGTGCGGAACAAAGTGGTATCGAACTTCAGCATAGAGTGAGCATCCATTTATTCCCTATCCATTAATCTAATGGGAGTTCTCCTCAATGGAGTTTTCATTCAAGACCAGTCTGTCAAGCCAGTTTCAGTATTTGTCTCTACTTAAGAATAGTTGCACAGCCAATTGTGCTAGCCTCTCCAATTCCAGTGAGAACAGTGCCCCTTCGAGTGTTAGCTATATTTTCTATTCTAGTATTTTTCTACCCCTAAGTAGTAGTTTCTTATAGATAAGTACAAGTCTTTATTAAAGCTAGCAACAATAATTCTTGCTACTCACCTTTCTTTCCTGCCAACCCAACCAGTTGGCCATACCATAGTGTGACCATTATTGGAATTAGAGTATCTCTTTCAACTCTTAAGCCTGCACATAATGGACAACGTGGGAATACCTTCAATAGGGGACATCCCATAGATAGACCATAGGAATCCATACCAGAAAGCCGTGAGGTGAGGAGCATAGCTATAATGAAAAGGAAAGAATAAATAACCTTGTGAAGGCATGAAGAGAAAGTAAAGCTTAGTTATAATGAAAATGAATAAAGAGAAAAAACAGGAATGAATGACGAGCCAACCTTCACGACAGACCAATGAGGAGTAGATCGACCCATCCTCTAAAGGAGAAAGACTAGCCAGCCCTTCCAATAGGGGTTCTAACGGGTCAGGTATCCACAATGCTAGCCAATCGTATTGATATGGTGGTCATACCCAAAAAAAATCTTATCGTGGTAGCTCAAACCTCTAATTGGGAAATGGGAGTTCTAATTGGCTCTATCACCCAAATTGAGGTTTGCGCAGAGAGGTAATAAGAACTATTAATGATGGTTGAAGGTTGAGCTCATTGGCTACCCTACGTAGGTAGTCTTCCTAACTTCTAGTCCCTTTAGAAAACCTAGTAGCATAGTTCCTTTCTGCACTTGTTTCTAGTTACTGCTTTCTCTATGCATCCTTTTTCTCTCCCTATCCTTTTGAGCACTTAGAGAATATATGAACTTTCTATACTATCCAAGATGATCCATAGTTTTACTGGTCAAAAGAAAAAACTTGAGAAAAGTCTAACAGTAGCTCTATCACCCTTTTAGTTTCTACTCATTTGCTACTCAAACTGCATCCAACATTGTGCATCCTTAGCACTCTGAGGAGATTCTAGTCTAGTATCATGAAGCATATCATTCGATTCTCATAGACTCAACTTAATGAAGTCAATATTCTAGAAAATTTTGAAAAGATCCCAAGAATAGAATCCCTAGTGGTAGGACCCAAGTATTACAATATCACCAGGCGATGTGGCATAAAGAAAATAGGTGTTACTAGACTTTGTCTAATGATGCCTAGGGTAATTTCCTAGGGCTTTTGTTTCAGATACAATCTCAAGACTAGAATTAGTTGACCCAAACTTCTCCAGTTGTGCCTCAAATGGTCTTTTAGGACTTGTGTTTGAGAACAGACTCAAGTCTTGGTTGTTTATCTTGGACTTTTCCAATTATTCTGAATAATATGAAAAAGACTACAATTTGGGAGAATCAAAGGAATTTGAGTGGTTTCCAAACTTGGAAGACAAAGAGTTTTGAGTGATTGACTTCAAGCTATGAATTAGAGGTTATCCATTAGGAATAAAAAAATGACATACTATGACCAATTAGGAAAGACGCCAACATGTCTGAAAGAATGGAACATTCCACTTGGGATATGATTTCAAGGATCTTACCCAAATGCAATTTTTGGATCTTGATAACTCGGACCCAAATTTCAATTTACTAACATATTCTTATGAGCAAAATATCTTTCTGAAGGAAACACTACGTGCCTCTCTTTTTTAGGTGAATTACATGTTATTTAATGCAAACAACACACAAATGATGATTTGGTCTACTTTGAGATAATGCAAGTTTATGACAATAGATGTCATTTTAGTGACCTAGACCCAACTCGGAGAAAGCTCTTTTCTTCTTCTTCTTTTAAAAAGAAAAATCTATTATCAATTCAAAGATTTTGGTTTTGAATACCCAGTCCAAGTTCAGACCTATTTCAGGGAACTAAACTGGGTAACATGAGAGTGAAATTCTTCAATCCAAAGTAATCTTCAAGGGTCCATCCCATACTATTAAGGTGATTCAACCACATGACACATGACAAATCATCATATCCATGGGTTGCCTTTAGTACGGAGCCCTACGAATGAACTTGGATATCAGACTCACAAAAGTGTATAGATATTACATCTTAAGAACCCAAATTGACTAGGAGAAAAGAGATTTCTCTAAGGTGAAAATAGATTCATTGAATTTAAGCCCTTGGGTAAAATACTCCCAGAAGCCAAAAAAATGAAGACTTTTGAGTTTTGTTGACAAGTTTATTATGAATTGGATAGTGGTGAACGGCTTGATGAAGGCGCTAGAAAGTCAGTGGTCTAGCTGTAAAAGTGAATGGTGAGCACCGACTCACACGAACGACTAAGGCACGTAGTGTTTCTAACAAGCTCAATTGAACACAGAAAATTCAGCATACATAGAAGACATCATTTTTTAGGGAAATTCCCACTGAGATGATGAAGAAATCAAGCTTCCTGAGTTTTATTATTTAGTTCTATGGTCAAAATATCATCAATGGATAAACACTTCACCCTTTAGAATCACTTCACCCTTTAGAATCATTCACAAACTTTCTTATTCATTGAAAATGACTTTGCTCTGCACTTTTCTAAGGTGGGATGGCTCTATCAGAGGGGATGGAATGAAAGTAGTTCCCTCCACAACCTAGCTTCCTTATGATGAGTAATTTTAGATACTTTGATCTCAAGTTTGAGTCCTACTTATTTCGAGGTAAATCTATGGAGGAATGTGAAGTAGTGACAGTCTATTTCATTATTGCATAGAAAAAAAAAGCAGATTCACTCTATCGGATGGATTCACATGTGATAAAGGTAGCCAAGAGAACAGAGTCAATCTTGCATGAAAGGCTTCGATAGAATGATCAGTTGTAGACACTTTTGAGAAGGTGATAGAAGGACAATTCAAACAGTAGCCATCTCAAAATGTATATTTTAGGTCAGTCAAGTGCTTTATAGTAGGCAAGTATCGAATGGGTTTGGGTTTGACTCTCGCTCCCCATTGTACCATAATTTGGTGTTTTGAAGCTCAAATAGATAAGGTGTGAAGTAAAAAAAAACTTTTCAAAAAATCCCATTTGACTTAGAGACATGCATGGTTGGATATTCTTATGACTTTGTTCTGTCAGATCTATTGTATTCATAGAAAGTCACTCAGCTAAGTAAAAGAAGCAGAGAGGCGCCCTCAAACCTAACCTCAAAGTGACTTCAAATCGGGATTAGCTATGAAACATAACTTTACTCAATCGATCTCACTAGTTGAAGGTTGACCAGGCAAAGAAAATGTAGAATCATCATAGGGCTTGCGGCACAAAACCATCTTCCTTCCCTCTTCTCCTGTACTAGCCCCTTCTTATGAGCTATGTCCATGGTTGATACTTCTCTCATCTCTAGGAAAAGGTAAAAAATGTGACACTAATAGTCAGTCACTTCAGGCTACTTTAGTAGGATCATGAGACTTATGCTTCTTTTCTCTGGAATTTGATTCACATTTTCTTGAATTTGCAATTTTTTGAAAGAAAACAAGAAAATTTGCAATTGCCCCTAAAAACTAAAAAAAAAAGTCAAGCCGGGAAAATTGCTTGCTCATTGTCTAAGGAATTAAATGCTTGCTTTTTAGGGATATGTACTATGATATAGCAAGCTATCATCTTCTTCCAATTATGATATTGCTCATCAGTACTTTTCATAGTTCCTCTACTTTACTTGGAAGGTTGCATAGGAAATGAGTGTACATATCCCTTCTACAAAGAACTCTCAGCAAAAATTTTAGGCAATTCTTATAGTTCATTGTATTCTCTTTCATCTTCTCCTTCCTTTTCATGCTCATGAGATCATTGAGGCTTGACCAATTTCAAAAGAATCCCAATAGAGGAAGGGGGCAACTGCCTTAGCCCAAAGCTAATCCTTCAAAGGTTTTGACTTTCAATCTGACTGCCACCATCTCATCCTCAATAGAATGATCAGTGCAGAGATCTTTAAAGTAGTCTTCAGCAGAGTCAGATCCTGCACCGAAGAACTTTGTGTAGTTCTATAGGATTATGAGATATGGCATGGGCCCTGGAGGGGGCTGTAATGCCAATAGAGTGGCGGATAGCCAGCATTTAGGAAGAGTACTCATCATTTGATGATTATGATCTATCTCTATTTCAAGTTTTGATCTTTCTAGATAGTGACAGTCAGTGTCAGCCAGTTCTATAGTTGCTTGAGTTCATCAAAGTTGACTGTCATACCTGCAGGGTTCTGAACTATTCTACTTCCAATTTGGAAAGGATAAAGGTCACCAATGGATGATTTAGTCCACTGAGTGTGTGGGAAAAAAGATTCCTAGTGGAGTGGGCAACTACCAATAAGCCATAGACTGACATTCTCCCAAGTGGAGTTGCCACGCAAATGCTCTTTTTTGGTCAGGTCCAAGAGGACTCAACTGAAAGGATATATGATATAAAAAAGAGAGATATGAAAGAGAGATATTTTTCTTTTTATACAATCTTTCTGGTATTAAAGGAAGATAATACAGAAAGAGATATTCCTTCCATACTAGTATGGAATTATATACAATATTTCCTTAAAGGAAGATAGATATTTTTTTAAAATCAATTAATATATTCATTCCAGCTAGTAGGAAATCCAATAAATCAAAAAAAATATGAAATACAAGAATATTAGGCACAATCCATGGATTATAATCAAAAAAGTTTTTTTTTCAAAATTTCTAATCAATCAATATCTTGAATACAAAAATACTAAAAGAATGGCATCAAACCAATCCCCGTCTAAATCAAGAATAACAAGCATGAAATTCTAATAAACATGAAATTCTGTATTACATATTTTAGATATTATGTTCTTGATTTAGAAAGAAGAGGATGGTATTTCTTAGAGCAGTAGACCTGCCCTAAAGGACTCTTTCTCTTTGGCTTTAGGAAGAGGCGCCTTTGGACTCCGGTTTCATTCATTATATCATTGTAAATACCTTCCACTTCACAGGCTCATCTCCTGATCTAATAGTCAATGGGTCAACCTTCTCAATCGATGTCCTAGTTTAAGATACGAGTCGAAAGAATAAACTGAGCTGCTCCTTGACTCTCAAGTATTCTCAGCTTCTTAGACTAGACCGCTAAAGAAAAATAAAGATCAAGTTCCCATGGGCTTAGGATTTCCCTTTCCTTGACTTTATAGGTAGGAAATGACCCTGACCTGGCTTACTTGATTACTTATTCTGTTCCCTGCTTCATCCACAAGGAGATAAATTGGGATGAGTATTACTAGTGGGCTAGATTCTTCCTCTTCTCTACCTATTTCTTTTTCATGGAATAGGGATTCGGGTGAATAATGTGATAACTCATCCATGCGGGTAATACTTATATGATATCATGCCCCTCTAAAGGTTGTGTTAAAAAAAAGAGTCCAATATCATAGAGAAAGAGAGAAAGTCACTTCTTCAGACTGGACTTGGGCCTCAGCTTGATGAAGGTGAAGACAAAGACAAGGTCCTCTTGCTCTTCTCTTGTAGCTATGTCCTCAACTATGATAACTATTGGAGTGAGGTTACATATAATAGAGTGGGAGTTGCCTATTGGTAGAAGTCATCTCTATGCACACTCACTTGGAAATGGAAAACTGAAAGCCAGAGTCTTGAAACTAAGCTAAGGAAGTAGATCTTGTTCTCTTTCTCTTTCCAGACTTGTCAATGAAGTTTGAAGTCAAGAAGTGGTGTCAACTCTTAGCCCCGGAGCTTTTGTGCCCTTAGTTGTGAAGTTAATTCATTCTTTTGTCATCAGCTCATCTCCTTCTACTTCATGAAGTGGGCTTATACTTGACTCACGCAAAGACAGACCTTATCCATCTACTTGACCTCATCCATCACATGTCACTTTCATTGAACTAGTACTTGTTTCTTGCTTTGAGGAGTTTGAAACACCTCCCTATCTTACAAGAACATATATATGAACTACTTCATTTTTTTTCTTCACTCTGATATGGAATCCTCTTTCCTTCCTCTAGGAAAGTGATTTGAGAATATAAATATATGGGAAGACCTCCTATAATTCTAATTGAGGTTGATTTCTGAGAAGTCTAGTTTTGATACCAGTCTCAAGGTCCAACTCCTCTAATACAAGGAAAGTATCTTTATCCTATTTTCTTGACCAGCGAAGTCTGTAACATATCCAATGGAGCAGTGTCCACCCAAATATCATTATCATACACAATTTCCCTCTTATTACTAACTCTGATCCCAAGTTTCACTAGTGTTTCCTTTTTGATGATGTTCATTTTTACCAATCAATTATGAAGTTCTATTCTATTGGGGTCTGCTTTATTCTAGATATATCAATATATTGTGACTCATTCCATTCTTTATTGACCAATGATTTTGCAAGACCCCTGTGCTTAATGATTCTTTTGCCTTCTTGAGTCAAAATCAAAGAACTCTTAAGTGCTAAGAAGAAGCCTTTAATTACAATGTATTCTAACTTCAACTTACCTAATAAAGTTCACGAGATATCTCCTTTAGGAAGAGGACTGCCAAGAATGATAGAGTCTGTATATGTGTAGTAAAATTCATGTTTTGAGATGTATGGATACATATGAATCTGAACACAAGCTATGACCGCAGCTGCTAATTGAACGGCTGATTTCCTTGGACCTATCTAGAATTGCTCAAGTAAGTTACGATATACTAATGCTCTCTAAGCTTGTCTACAAGGATGAAATCACTTTTTTTGTCAAATGATTATATCGATCAAGATCACTAACCTCAGTGATCGTACATTTTGGGCTCATACCAAATCTACCATATAGTGAGTTTATGAGTATCTTGTAAAAATAGGACATCACTTCATTACCATTTCTCTTAGCTTCTTTCGAATATGGTAGAAACAAAGCTTTCAAAGGTGCTGCTATTCATCTTTTCAAACAAGTAGTCTGAGATAAGAATTATCAGGTAGCCTATGTCATAGGTATACTTTCACTCTTCACTATAATACACAACCATGAATTTTCTAGTTGGGAAGAGTAGAGTTTTCTTCTTATCATCCCTATAGGGTCAAAAAGGTATAGTAATATGTAAAGGACAATCTACATAAGCTTCAAGAAATCTATATAAGTTGTCTAAATCCTGACCTTCTAAATTACTATGCCAGAAAAGCTTACCCCTATGCATAGGATAGAAATTCATGATATTGAGATATAAGGAGTTCACATTTTAACAGTCTAAATTTCCCTCATTTGGCTTGTAAGCATCAGCATGGCCACCGTAGTAACCACGGTGAATGAATTGTGTCTTTGTTATGATTTGGAATATGGATAGGCTAATTTCTTTTAATCTTCGTATGAAAGATAGTGAGAGCTAGCGAAGACAAGGTCAATTTAGTCACAATATCCACTTTGTACTAAGTCCAATAAATATCTTGAGACTTTTGCATCACACCACCTAATAGAAGGATGCCCTGTTTCATATAATCCAATACTTCTTCTCTATGATTCTGAAGATTAGATACTTGCACTTCTTCATATGGTATTGAGCCTTTTGAACCTAAACAGAGATTTTTTTGCTAAGTTATTAAGACTACTGTGAGCGGTGTGAAGGAATCCTTAGGACCTAAATAACGCCTTATGTCGATGCATTCCCAGAGCTTCCTAGAAATTTCATCATCTATGATATTTGGTGTTGCACTATCCTTCATTTCATAGAGATAGATTATAATAGAAATGCTAGATAGCTCAGAATCATTGTAATCCTCTGCTTTCTACTTGATAAGTTGATCAATCAAAGCATAGACTGGAAAATCCTTCCCATCCTCTCTCAAAGTGATAGCTTTACTGATTGTATAGGAAGAGAAAACTCATCCTTAGGGCATGCCTTATTTATGTCCCTAAAATTAACGCATATGCGAATTTGATCATTCTTCTTCTTAACTAGGATGACACTAGCTAACCAGGTATGATATTTTTCTTCCTTGATGAAACCAGCATCGATCACTTTCTTGACTTCAGAAATGACTCATTGTTCAATTTCTAATCGCATGCGTCTAGGAGCTTGCTTAATAGGGGTAGCATTAGGGTCTATTGCTAGCTTGTGGACTACTACGTCAGGAGATAATCCGACATTTCTTCATAACTTCATGCGAAGTATTCTTTAAACTTAATCAATAGTCTAACTAAGTTATTGGTTTCTTCTTCATTCAATAATGAACTGATGAATGTCGGGCATGGATTTTCTTTTGTTTCAAGATTGATTTCTTTAAACTTGTCAATTATTGAATGAATCTCCTCTTCAAACTCTGGCGGTGCCTCTTTGATTTGGAGATCATCTGGATCATCTGAGGTTTCTAAATACACATTCTCATAAGAGTTGGGGTTGTGTGGAAAGAACCTATCAGACTCCAAATGATTGGTAATAAATAAGCAATAATTTTCATCGTCGATTGGACCCACTGTACTGAATCCTAGTTCTGCTCTTGATTGTGCTTCCCTGCCTGTATTGTTCTATAGCTTTTTGAAGTACTCTAACCTATGCTTGGACCATGTGTAAGAAACTAAACCTTTTTGTATAATATTTTGAACACAAAGTGAGTAAAAGTCAAAAGATAATTCCATTAATTCTTCAAAAGTATCCTCCTCAAGCTCTACATCAACTTCAGGGCTTGAGGATGATGATCCCAAAAAGAACTTCATCTACTTCATGTCATTGGAAGACTTAGGGACTTCCTTAACTACTAGACCTTCAACTTTTTGAGATGTAAGTGAGGTAAGAGCTAAGGGTCACAACTGCTGCCTAATAATTTCACATAAACCAATTCAAATACTTTGCTTTGCTTGGAGGCCTAATTTTCGTCTCTTTCTTGATCAAAAGTCACCTCCAATGGAACCCACTGAGAGGGGTTGGATGGTATACTAATCACATTAGACTCATCCTCCGAGTTGGATTCCAAGTCCATGTGATAGTAGGGGTACTCCTATGAACTGGAACAGGACCTTTATTGGCTGAAAGCCAACTAGGGGGTCTCCCACCTCTGGAACTACCTCTGTTTCTACCTCTGTTTCTACCTCTGCCTCTGCCTACTGGAGGTTGAGCCATCCTAACCACATGTCCATATGATGGAATGAACTATGGGTGGAATGTGATATGTGGATCTATTTCTTCTTCAATTCCCCTTTCTTATTCACCTGGGCATTTATTTTTCTTTTCATTTTCTTTTATCTTTTCTATTGCTTCATTTTCTTTTTCTTTTGTATTTTCATTTTAATTTTGTCCAAGCTCACGAGAAAGGTTTCGAGGAAGATAGTAGGTCACATCCTCATAAATCTCAACTTCTCTAACTGAAAATGGATTTTCATCTTCGTTATTATTCAATTCCATCTTTTTGAACTTGATGCACTTATGAAGGGGGGATGGAACGATCTTGTTCTGATGTATCCAAGGCCTACCAAGCAAAGCAGTAAATAAAGTATTTGAATCAATGATGTAGAACTTGGCTTCAGTCTTCCAGTCACCTATCTCCAAAGGTAACACTATAGAACCTAAAGCCCACTCACCTTGATCATTGAATCCTCTCAACATCATCCAATCTCCTCAGAGTATGGAGATGTCGATCTTCAAATAGGCAAGGATCTTTAGACTCATAATGTTCACCAATGCACCTAAATCCATGAGAACCCTGGCAAGTCTAAACCTGTCCATATCAACTGTGATGTATAGGGGACGGTTGTGCTCCAAGTCCCCCAGAAGAAGGTCTTCATCTATGAAGGTGATCCCTTAGGCTTCTTTTGCATAATGTGCTTCCTCACCTATAGCGGTCAGTTGAGGTAGGACCTTGAATAGTGATTCTCTCATCTCTTTAGATAAGATAAGGGCATCATATATGCTTAGCTTAGATGACAACTTTCTTATATGAGAAAGGACGTTGTAGTCCACCTTCGGCTCATCTTCCATAAGCATATCCAAGGGTGGAGAATCTTGTGGAAGGGCTTCTCGATCTTCAATACAAATGACTTGTTTCCCTCTATCTTGAGTGCTGCCATAGGAGGTAGAACCTTGCCACTACTGAGGTTGACTTTGGTGATCTCTTGAGGCAAGCTGGTGGAAGGTTCACTGCACAGCTCACCTACACTTCTCCTATGGGACCCTCAAATGATGATTCCAATTCTATCTCAAGAGGTGAACCCATAGTATTCAGAGTTGGAAAGTCCAACTCTAAATTAAATAGTGGAAGATTAGAATTATTATAGTTTTTAAGACTTGAAGAGTTATCATTAGGAATAGAAGAAGGCAACCCATCAGAAGTGACACATATGTAATTCAAACTAGCTTTATTGTTCAATTTCTTGGAATTTTTTAGAGGTATAAAGTAGAAGTCAAGTAAAGTGAGTGGAGTAAGGGATTTGGGCCCTTATCTATCCACTGATACAAGAGTTCTATGTAAAGAAGAACTATCTAAATGGAAGAAGTCACTGAGGTACATCAGGCTGGCTACACACTTTTCCTAAGCTCCCACTTTCCTAGAGTTGGCACTGGCAACTTTAAAACCTTCCTTGGTGTTGGAGGTTTGAGCTGACTCAGGCACCTACAAGGAACCCTTCTTGATCTTTTAAATGATTTTTTTAGAAATTTTGGACAAAGAAATGTCCCAACCTTCTTTGGTTTTGGTAGGATCACATGTATCCCCAAGGATTACCCTAATAGAACTGAAAGGTTGTTCCACAAGGTATTCCTTTGGGATAACTACAACACTGGTTTTAAAACTGTGTTCAAGCTAGCCCTTGAATGTGAAGAAATCCTCCAAAATGTGGCCTAGCATCGGTGGTAAGGACAAAAGTTTGGATTATGAATTTTTCTTACTTCCTTCGGCCTCCTAGGCTCGGGTAACTAAAAATTAGGTTTTTGTAAGAGATTCTTAAAGATTTTCCTGATTACCTCCCTCTTAAAATAATAAGGTTTATTTAACTTATCTAAAATAGTAGGTGGACCATAGCAACCTAGCGACGGGTATCCATGCCACTGCTGGTGGTGGTATGTCTAAGGCATTGGATGTGCTAGCCGTGGAGGCTACAGTGGAGGCCAGTAAGGCTGCCTCGATAGTGGCAAAGGAGGTGGAGGCTGCTGAGGTCATGGTCTCTCGGACTGATCTCTAGTTGGCTGCTTCTCCTTGCCAACCACTGCTATTACTCCTAGCTTCTTCTCATAGATCTTCTATAGCTTATACTTAGGTAACTAATCTTGAAAAGGTAACTGTTAGGCCTCTCCTTGTAGACTAGCAGCCTTGTTAATTTGCTTGTCAAATATCTTAATAGTGAAGCCCTTAAGCATGAAGGTGATTAGGCCATGGATATTATTCAAAAGAATCTCAATGGCATGTTGTTCAGATAGCTGTGGTTCACACTTCATACTCAGGTTATGCTAATGGATAATATAATCAACAAGGGACTTACTAGGGTGCTGTTGTGCTACAACATGATCACCTACAGTTACCCTTTATTAAGCTCCGGCAAATCTCTTGATGAAGAGCTACTCTAGCTCAACAAATGTCTTTACTGAACTGTTGGGCAGTTCAGCATACCAATCGAAAGTAATACCCACTAGGCTACTAAAAAAAGGAAAAATAGTAAAGCATTGCTATCACCTTCATTGCAATAACTAGCCTTGAAATGTCATATGTGATACCTTGAGTTTCCACTGCCATCAAAGCTCTTGAAGGAAGTAAGAACGAAACCCTTGGGATATTTGATAGCATTGAATTCCTTTGGATAGGGTCTACCCTTTGGAACCGATGATCTTCCCCAGGCTTGAGTCAAAGCTTCCTTAACCTATTTTTCAACCATGGATTTTATATCTTTTTTTTGTATGGAGGTTCTTTCCACTACCTTCCTATACAAGCTAGTGCTACCTTGCTCAATGAGAGGTAGAGTCTTGGCTAGGTCCAAGATATGCACTAACTCAATCTAACTGACGTTGACTGTAGTAGGATGAACTAAAGGGGCTTATTTCTAAAGCATTGAAATGGCTGCTAACAAGTCCTGTAACAGACGTGCCATCCTATCAATCTGTTCATCTTTCTACCTCAACGATGTGGAGATGGGTGATTCTGGTGTCTTCCTTGATCAACTTCATCACCTTCCATGGCTTATTATTCCTAAGAAGAGATCCTCTAGTATCAACCATATGACTCTGTTGAGTCCCCTAGTCATCTTTGTTGGGATCAAAGCTTCTCTTCTTCATCGACCGCATACCCAAGATCTCCTTATTCTCCATGAAATAATGTGCAACTATCTCATCTAAAGAATAATCCATCTCAGGTATACATCTAAGGCGAGATGTGATCACCGTGTGCACTAGAGTCACCGAACCTCATCACTAGAGTCAATATGTCGTACTCTCAGATGAATGACACTCCTGATTGCTAATAGCTATGAGAGGGGTAACAATCCTAAGATGTTCCACTACCACTTGTGTAGCTGGACTGTCATCTGGAATATCTGTAATAGCTGTCACCATCTCCAGATTCGACTGTATGGGCAGAGTTGGTGAAGGGACAACCATGATGCTTCGGGGTCACCACTCCTTCAACACCACCACTAGGGCAGAAGGCCAAATATGAGAGCTCAGCCCTACCACAATGGGTGGTGTAGAAGGGGTAGGATCCCTTGGTCATAGTTGGATCACCAATAGGGTGCGCTTTTCCTCGGATGGGCTTTCATGGCCTTAGATGGAATAGGAGATGTTATAACCTAAATTGTCGATGGTGGATGAGGGGTAGAGCGGTGGGGTGGATACACCACCGACTCTCTATGCACAAGAACTGCCCTCCTATGGTGGCTAGTCCCAATGAGAAGGATATTGTCAGTATGGTGGCGGGTAGAGCTGCTGGAAAATCAATCAAAGAGGAAGGTACGGCGGTTGAACCTCCCTTTCTCCCTCTAGTAACATGTGTTGTATGGACCTCTCCGGTGAATCTACTTCACAGATGGGGATGAAAGATCGAGATCAAACTCTGACACTGAGCATCCATATGCTCCTACTGGTAAGATAGGCAAGGCCGATGACCTTCTTCTCCACAAAACTATTGATTAAAATGTACCACCACAGGAGGTAATGAATGGATCCTCTAACATCTCTCTATCTAATCTAAAGAGAGGATGAAACTAGTTTTCTATAATGGTGAAGTGACAAGGAGGAACTCATCCACTGATCTGTCCTCTCTCCCTTGATCTGGTGTGGTGTCACTTGATCATGCGGTTCATATTACTAGGCTGTGTACGTGTAGGATGGGAGTAGTGCAAGCTAGAACCATACTCAAATGTTGGGGAGGCAAGCCCTAAGACCACGGGAGCCTTACCCTTGGAGGGTACAGATGAGATGGTGCTAACCCTCACTGTGGCAGCATGAGAAACCATGGGGTGCATTGCAATCATAGCTGGTACTATTGGCACTGCTATGACTGAAGCCTATGGTACTTCCATAGCTTTCCTCTTCAGTGAGGAGACATCAGAGTCAGAGGGTAAGTCAATCCTGATGACCAGCTTCTACCCGATCCTTGGTCACTAAGCGTGTGAGGGGGTGCCCTCACAAGTAATCTGGCTCCCAATCCACGACCAAAGTGAATCAAATGAGTATGGTCCGAGAAGTTAGCTTGATCTAAAGCGGATCCATACCATGGGGAAGGTAAAATGAACTTGAGAAGCCCATTTCAACAACTATAAGAGGCGAAACTAACTCTTGACTGTAAGAATCTGCAATGAGAAATGAATTTATATCAGTTTTGTCTCTATAGATTTTGAATTTTGAATTTGAAAATTTGAACCCACATCCAACAACTTGGAAGTGTTAAGTGGGGTTCAAATGGATTTGAGAAGATTGATTGAAAGAGGAATTTGAATATGAATCCAACTTCAACAAATTTAGGTATGTTGAAATATGGATTCAAAATTTTTTATAAGGATGCTTCCATAGGTTCATGTTTATTTTGAATTTGAATTTTTGATTTTGAGGACCCATCCCTTTAACAAATTTGGGTATGTTAAAGTAAGGGTCAAATTGATTTTGTTTTTGTTTGATTGATTTGGAATTTCACTTAACAAATTTGGGTATTCTAAGTGAAGTATTTTTTGAAAGTGATTATTTCTTTTTGTGAATTTTTGTTTTGATTTTGGAAATTCAGAATTCTCACTTAGCAAATTTAAGTATGCTAAGTGAAGAACCCAAGTGTTTTGTTTTATTAATATTATTTTTTTGAAAATAGGATCCTTAGCAAATTTAGGTATGATAAGAAAATCCTAAGTGTTTCATTTTTTATTTTGATGTTTTGAACTTTGAAAGGTAGGATCCTTAGCAAATTTGGTATGCTAAAGGAATCTAAGGTATTTCATTTTTTTATGTGATTGAAAGTGGAGATTTAACTTTAGAAAATTTGGTATGCTAAAGATGAAATCTCACTTGGTTTTGTTAAATGGAAATTTTATTTAGCAAATTTAAGTATGCTAAATGAAATTTCAAATGGTGTGTATTCAAAACATTTTATTTATTTTGGTTTTGAAAATTGGAAACTTCTCCTTAGCAAATTTGGTATGCTAAGGAAAGAAGTTCCAAAGGTGTTTGAATTTTGGTTTTGACTTCGGAAACCTTACTTAGCAAATTTGAGTATGCTAAATGAAGTTCTAAAAAGTTGTTTGAAAATTTTAATTTTAGATTTGGAGACTTCACTTAACAAATTTGGGTATGTTAATGAAGTTCCAAAATGTGTTTGAAAATTTTAAAATATGATTGTTGATTTTGATTTTTGATTTGGAAGCTTCACTTAATAAATTTGAGTATGTAAATGAAGTTCCAAAATGTGTTTGAAGAATTTTGATTTTGGATTTGGAAACTTCACTTAGAAAATTTGAGTATGCTAAATGGTTCAAAATGTGTTTTGAAATTTTTTGGATTTTTTTTGGAACTTCACTTAACAAATTTGGTATGTTAAATGAAGTTCCAAATATGTTTTAAAATTTTGAGTTTTGAACTTGGAGACTTCACTTAACAAATTTGGGTATGTTAAATGAAGTTTCAAATGTGTTAATTTTGAAAATATGATTGTTGATTTTGATTTTGGATTTGGAAACTTTAATTAGCACTTTTGAGTATGCTAATGAAGTTCAAAGTGTTTGAAAATATGATTGTTGATTTTTTAAATTTTGGATTTGGCGACTTCACTTAGCAAATTTGATTATGCTAAATGAAGTTCCAAAATGTGTTTTCAAATTTTTGAAATATGAATGTTTATTTTTGATTTGGATTTGGAAACTTCACTTAGCAATTTTGATTATGCTAAATGAAGTTCCAAATATATGTTTGAAAAATTTTTAGATTTTGAATTTGGAGACTTCACTTAACAAATTTAGGTATGTTAAATGAGGCTCCAAATGTGTTTGAAAATTTTGAATTTTGGATTTGGAGACTTTACTTAACAAATTTGGGTATGTTAATGAAATTCCAAAATATTGTTTGAGTTTTAAGAATATGATTATTTAAGTTTTAATTTTTTAAAAGGGACTTCCATTCAATAAATTTAGTATGTAGAATGGAGATCAATCTTATTTTTTAAATATGAAATGTTTTTCTTATGTGTGATTATTGCTTTTTTTTAAATAGAGGAATTCCAACTTAATCATGTGTGGGATATGTTTAAGTGGGATTTACTAAATGATATTTATTTTTTAGTTGGAGATGAAATCTTCATTTAATAGATTTGAGTATATTAAATGAAAGTGTTCATGTGTATTTTTGAAAAGTTTAGTTTTGTTTACAAATGAAACTTCCATTCAATAAGTGTGAGTGTATTGAATAGAAAGATCCATGTGTGCTTTTTGAAAACTTTATGATTTTGATTTTGATTTTTTTTGTTTGAAAGATGATTGTTCATTTTATTTTGAAAATGAAATCTTCATCAAAGTAAATTGAAATAAGATGTTCATTTGTGGTTTTGGAAAATTTTAGTTTTATTCATGAAAATTCCTACATGTATAATTATGAGAATTGTTAAATGAAGGTGATAAAATTTTGTGGAAAATAATTTATTAAGTGCATTTTGAAAAAACAAAGTTCTTATGGAAGATTTATTTTTCTTTATTATTTTAGAATGAACATTTCCTCATCATAAAAATTATAAGGAGGAAGTCCTTAAGATGTTTCTTTTTTATTTAGATTTTTTTATTTTACCCATTGGAGAACCCAACAGGGGTTTTAAGACCAACAAGGAATGTAGTCTTAAAACCTAAAGATGTTGGCTAACTCAACTTAAGAATGAAATGAGCTAAGTGTCAATAGATAAAAAGATAGTCTCTGATTCATACCAAAGTACAAACCCACTATCGATACTCAAAGATAATGATCATTTACCAAATATGGAGAGAGGAACCATCCCCAGCAAAGTTGCCAGAAAAATCTGTTGGTAAAAAAAATTTCTATACAGAGAAGTGGCCTTCAAATCTATGGGGAGAAATGAAAGAGGCAAGCTGATAAAAATTTTCCTTTTTAAGATGCCACATAGATCCACAGATGTACTTATTCAGGTGATCGAGTACATCATTAAGGAAATAGTATACTATCTCAAGAGATAGAAGTCACTACCCTTTTAATGGACCTAATCACCTCAATAAGGACTCCTTAAGACGATGGGCCTGCATTTGAACCAGAGATTCTTCTCCTACTTTACATGGAAATATAAAGTAGAGTTTATTTTAAACCTAGTTCATTAAGTTCTCTACAGGGGTAAGCCCCCATAGTTAATTACATCCTAAGGAATGGGGATTCCTTAGGAAAACTCTTGATTAAGGTAAATGATCATTGTCTTCAAAGATTTCAATAAGAAAGGTCTATCAATTGATTAGTTCATTTTTGAAAGATTAAATGGGATTGATCAAAAGAGGGATTTATTATCAAAGCCAAAATGGAAGATAAGTAGGAGATGCACATGATACTAGAAACCTAGCGACATCTCAAACTATCCTATCATTGGGCCTTACATTTTTGAAATTGATTTAGCTTGTTTGAGTTGCATTTTTCATTAAAAATTTAGTACTTATGATTCCTTAACACAAGATTAAGAAAATTCATAAGAGGTGAGGAATTAAGCTTATGGCTCACAAAGGGGAGAAGCAATCTCAGAACCTAAATCTAGGGAGCTTTGGCAAGGGCCAAAAGTATAACCTAAATTTAATGAGAAAATGTGTATTTGGTTTGCCTCTACAAGAGAGGACAAACCACCCGACAGCTTGGACTTACAACCGCCTGGGGGGTGGCCGCCAACTAACTCCTCCTACAATTTAAAATACATGTAGGCAAGTCATTATGCTTATACAAAATAGCTAGGCTGTTATTTATTTAGAAAGAGACTAAGTCCTTAAACTCATTCCCTAAAGAGACTATATCATGTTAAAGGCATGCTTCAAATTACCTAAATCTAATACAATTCAAATTTTATTTTTTTTTCATTTTGAATAATTATTTTGACTCAGTCTAATAGGATTATATGACTAATGCATGAAAAATAAAGTTATTGGCCAAAATCAGTAAGAAGGGAGGAGGTGAGTTTCCATCATGGCTCTCACAGGTCAAGCCAAGTTTCTCTGGCAATGGTGGAAGCCCTCCAATCAAGAGTGAAATAAGATGTTGTGCATGCCATTACAAAAGAAATGCTCATCCAGCTAAAGGGTTGTTAATTCTTTTATCTTGATTTTAAACCTAAGCTTTAGATGAGGTTATGAGTTGTTTAATTTTTTATTTTTGAGTTATTAAGTTTGGTAAAAGGTTTATTTTTCCCTAAAGAGCCTAATCCACATCCATGTCATATATAAAGTAAGGAAGAAACTAGGAAAAACTTGCCACTTAATGCAAAAGCTAAATAAATCATCAATCAATTTATAAAGCTAATCGCAAAAATAATAAGAGGCTGTTGTGGTCAAGCACCACCACACAAACCCAAAAATATCAAATTGGGTAGCTGAGCTCTACCCTTATGCAACCCAAATTCAAATGAATTAAATTTTAATTAAGCAAGGAATTCATTGTTATGGGATCTTCAAGCTTCATTCTTCTTTCTTCTTTTCTTCTTTTTTCTTTTGATTCCTTCTTTTGGATAGTTGGAAGGTAGATGCTCAAGGCTTCACATGGTTCATAAGATAGAATCTTATGACCAATGTTCATCCTAATCCACATAATAATCATTCCAAAATCCTAATTGCATAAATTTACATGAAAATGAAAAGTGGAAGTCTAACTAACAGCTGTAAAATAAAGGTTAGCTAAAATAAACTAACAAATATCAAGCATGTATATTGGATTTATCACCCCACACATGGGTGACTAAGTCCCCCTAACATATTAGATTATGCTTAGGGGTATAAAGCACCTGCAAGCAAAAAGCATTTATATTTTTATTTATGATAGCACCTCTTAAGCACAATCCCTTACAGAAAAGAATAGTTAGACTAATATTATCCTACCATTCATTCTACAAACATACACCCTAACATCCAATATAAAACATATATGACACAACAAAACAAAACATAAAATCATGCACCGACCTAACCTAAAGCTAGAAGTGGTGACATAGGCTAATATTTGAAAGTTTGTGTGGTATGTTTAGCTATGGCTTCAGGTTCAAATTTTCTAAGTGTGAAAACATATTCAACTTAGAGGAGGGTTTAAGTTGTTTAATTATTTTAGGTTGATTTTATTTCATGTTTGATTAGGTTCAAATGAATCCTACAATTAATCACTAAGTTGTAAAGAGAGGAAAGAGAAGAGAACTTCTCTTTCCTTCCCTAACCTAAATAATTTCTAAAGTTGATTAACATTTTAGTTTTGTTTTAGTGAATGTTTTAATTAAGTCTTTTAATTAGTCCTAAGTTTAGATGAACTCTAAAAAAAACTTATTCAAAAGAAAGAAATTTTAAGATTAAATATAATGAATCAAAATTCACATAACACACATTACTTCATTTCTTTTCCAACATGTATAACATGGATATGAATGACTCCTAAGCATATCTATACATACAAATGAGAATATTTAACACACTTTATGATGCATGCTAAGTACTTCATTTAAGAAAATTTGGAAGTTTAATATGCATGATTTTCTTAAGTAGAAAAGGGTTTTTTTTTATCCAAATTTTCACATACACATGAAAGTAAGAAAGGCATAAGTGAGTATGGCGCCAATGTTAACCAGAGGTGTAAGGTACAAGACCTACTTAGGGCTACTTAAAGTCTCACAACCTTGGGTTTGTCCAGACTAATATACCATTTTCCTTAAATACAAACATGTGTATAAAAGAAATGAAATGGAAAAGAAGAATGCAAAATTTTTATTAATGAATTCATTTTGTTTATGCAGTTTATGTATGCAAGTATAGGCAACCCTTCTTAGTTGATAGCATAAAGATGAATAGGATATGGAATTAGGTAAGTGTTAGGTTCTTTTAAATGAACCATACATCTTACCAAATTCTATTCAAAACTATACAATAAGAGAGAGGAAATATACTAAGCATACATTTATAATCTTTCACATGTAAGCTCATAATTAAAATATAAGTAGCATACTTTTTAGATTTGATATTTGATTTATATGTTTTGAAATAATTTTAATTTATTAGTGATAATAGTCATTCATATTTCTTTTGACCAACACATGCAAATTTGATATAAAGTAAAAAAATTTCATTTTAAACTTGAATGTCAAAAATATGAATGCATGAAATCACATGACATACAAATTTAACATGTTGGGGAAAGACTCAAAGCAATGCAAGCATGCAAACCAATTCACTTTAATTAAATCCTAAAGATATTCTTATAGAATAAGAAAGTTTAAAATAAATCAAAGTGTATTCAATATGATTTTTGTTTAGTTTTAAGTTTGATTTAATTTTGAAAAGGTGTGTTGAGTTTGGTGTTCCTAACCCATTCCCACATGTGTTTAATATTTTTATTTAATTTTTAGATGATTAGATTCATTTTTATGTGTTAATTAGGTTAAGGTATGAATTAAGTAACTTAATTAACCCTTACCTACACCACCTTAACATAGTTAGCCAAATAATTATGAGCCAATGAGATGGCATAAAAACTCACAAAAGTTTAAATTTGTAATGCACCTTATAAGAAAAAAGCCTAATGCAATTTGGCTCACAATTAAAGGTTAATTATGCTAAGGGATTTAGCTTAAGTAATTTCAAAGAACCCTTTCATACATGAATTGGGTTTTTATTACCTTAATTGAACTTAGGTTAAACACCTAAGCATCTACCCAAAATTAGATTAATTAAGTTTTGGAACTTTTAGAATTTTTACAAATTAATTAAGTGGAAAATTAATGAATTAACACTTAATTAAGAAAAGATTAAGGAAAGAAAAGAGGGTTTAGGGAATAGCTTGGGGAAAATGCCTCAAAATTATTCCATAAATCTCCTATCTACTTGATCTTACCTTAATCAACTCTAATCATGGATTAAACCCCTAATCACACATTAATTATCCTTAATTAGATTAAGGGACTAATTAAGAAATCCATATGAAATTCTCCTAATTAAGCCTTCAATAAATCTCAAGAAAATTAGGCGAGGTAGAAGTCATCCCTCAAAATATACCCAAGAAGTTTGGGATTAATCACAGGCTTAATTAAAAGGTAATTAGCAAAATAAAATTTCTTATAAACCTAAAAGTAGAGAAAAGCATAATTCAAAATCTTTTGAAATTAATTTTAAAATATTATAGGTTGAATTATCTTTCCACAAAAATTTATTTCATATTTTTTTTGAATTTTATTGCGGGAGATATGAATTTTAGAATATCTATAGATTAATTAGCATTTAATTAAATCCCTAACTAATCCTCCAGCTCACAGCGTGACACGTGGTGGCGGTGGTCAACGCGCTTTACACGCGTTGCGCCGTGAACCCATCACTTAAAAATCAAATATAAAAGGAGGCATGACGGAGGACGCACTATGATCTCTAATGTTCGATCAAAGATCGGACAGCCAGAGATCTCCCCACAATTTTAAAAGGGAAAAAATAAATTCTAAACGTGGGAATTATCTCGATTGTCCATCCAAAATGAACAAATGGATGGCTGAGATCTCCCCAGTTCTTCCCCTTTGATCAACAAAAATAGTCCATGATCTAGCAGAAGATCCGAGCTTGATTGAGCTTGGATTCAAACCAAACTTCCACACCATCTAAAGGTAATTAGTGGCACATCCAAGTGGGATTTGCATGAATTGAAAATTCTTTTTAACAAGGACCAACACCTCCTATGTTGGTGTTCAAAAAATTCCATACATCATCGAAGGTGGTCACTGGTGCTTGAGATCAATGAGGTAGCTTCGTATGGTGGTGATGAATCCCTATTGAAATTCCTAAGCCTTGGGATTGAGTGGCTTGCTCTATGGACCAACACCTCTTAAAGATCCTTGCAGCATTGATCCAATTGCTCCTCTCCTTACTATGGGAACCCCAATGGAAGCTTGGGTGAGCTTGGATTAGTCCTTAGAAGAAGTGTGAAGAGGAATTGGGTGGGAGTGTGGAGAAAGTTAGGAGTTCAAGTGAGGTCCCTATTTTCACACTGCAAAACTTTGCGATGAAGTTTAATTTCCTCAAGCAAGCTTGAGGAGGCTAATTTCTTCTTTGACTTCCCAGGTTCAATCGAAATGAGGACTAATAGTTTTGAATTTGATTAGAGAGTATATCTCCCCTTGAAGGATCAGCACCGCCATTTTTTCATTTTGATCCAATTGATCATAATGGGAGGTTGTTTGATCTTAGATGTTTGCACATGGTCAGTTTGAGGCCTTGAATGGAATGCCAACCTCCCATGTGCTTGAATTTGAGTGGGAGATGGATTTTGAATTAGCCATTTTGACCCATGAGGTTGGGTTTGGCCTTGGGTCCAATTGGGCTGACCCAACCCATTGGGTTCAGTGCAACACTATTCATTAGGTCCCCTTGAGCTATTAGGAAAGCATCAAGTGGATATGAAGAGGGTATGATGAAATTGCCCATGGATTAAGCCAAAATTTGTTATATGGCCTAGGGGTAAAATGGTCATTTTGCTAATTTTCTACTTTGAATATGTTGGGTATGTGGAGAAACTAGGTTTGGCCAAGTTTCATGAGATTTAGAAATCATGTGTTAGGGTTTGGCTCATGTTGACCCATTTAGGAAAAAATGGGTCAACTTAGGTCAAGTTGACCAAATGGTCAAATTGGGTCAAACCAAGGGTTGGGCAAGTTCATATGACCATTTGAAATGTTTTGTTTGCTTTTGTTTGGTTCAATTTTGATTAGTTTTGAATTTGGCGCATATGACTTCATAGGTCAAATGGGTCAAGTTGACCTATTTGACCCATTTGACCTATTTGAGGTAGGTCAAGGGTAGGTTTAGGATTGGTTAGTCATATGGAGTGGATTGGTATCTTTGTTTCCAATCAATTTTGGTAAAGTTCAAATTTGGCTCAACATGCCCCTTTAGGTCATGTTAGTTTAAGGTCAATTGGGCTAGGTTAGGTCTAGTTGGCCAACTGAGGCTTTGGTCAAGTTCCACATGTGATTTGGAATGAACTTGACCCATTGGTTTGGATCAATTTAGCTTAGATCAAGTTTTGACACATTTTGACTTTTCGGTCAACTTGGGTCAACTTAGGTCAAGTGGCCAATTGGGCTAGGTTAGGCTCAAATATTGGCTTGGTCAAGGTCAAACATAGGTCATGAGTTAACTTAGATTAATGGTTTCAATCAATTTGGCCTATGGTGGATTTTGGCTATGTTAGGTTTCATTTTGGCTAAGTGTTATCTTGGTCAACCCTTAGGGTTGACTTGGTTGACCCAATTTGATTGATTGATCATCCCATGATGATTGTTCATCATGATGAGAGGCATAGGTGAGTTTGATTCAATCCAATTTGGTTAGGATTGGCTCATAAAGGTACTTTGTCACTTTGGGTCAAGTGAGCCTAAGTGGGTCAAATGGATTGGTCAAAACTTGATTTGAGTTGATTGATCTTGTATATAGACTTATGATTGAAATATAAATCTATTTACAAGTGGTTTGAAGTCAAATGACTTTTGAATCATTTGATAATTTCATATTCAAAGGAAGAATATGAAAGGATTTTGGCTTTGATATTTTGACATTGATTTTGATTTAGTGATTGAAGTTTGTATTTATATATGAATTCATGATTATAGGGTTAATTGAATCATGAAGAGAAATCAAGAGAGTGACTTGATTTGAAATTGATTTGGCTAAGTTCAAAATTTTGACTTGAAAGGCTTAGGTTGGATTTTGAATGGGTTTGAGTTTGATTTTTGAAATTTTTTTTGATTGTTTGAATTTAAATTTCATTAATATATGTGAATATAAATGATGATACAAATAAATCATGAAAAAATTTCAAGGATTTGAAGTGGTTTAATCATGATTTGGGCTAAGTCTATTTGGAAGGATTTAAAGGACTTGGATAAATTTTAGAGTTTGGAGTTTGAATTTTTGAATTTGGTTTGATTGATTTGTATTTATATTTCATTTATATATGTGAATATAAATGAGAATATAAATGAGTTATGATAAAATTCCATGAATTTGAAATGGTTTGATCAAGATTTTGGATAAGTCCTTTAATGGAAAATTAAGGGGCTTAGTAAATTTTTAGATTGGGAATTTAATTGGAAGGTTTGATTTGATTGATTTATATTTATATTTCATTTATATATGTGAATATAATTGAGAATATAAATGAGTTTTGAGAAAATCCCATGAGTTGGAATTAGTTTAGAGATGATTTAGGCTAAGCCCATTAATGAAAAATTAAAGGACTTAGAAAAATTTCATGAATTGATTTGGAATTTTGAGTTTAGTTTGATTGATTTGAATTTATATTTTATTTATATATGTAAATATAAATAGAAATATAAATGAATTCTAAGAAAATCTCAAAGTTTTAATTAGCTTTGATCATGATTTTGGCTATAGAAGATTAAAGACTTAAAGGATTTGGACTTAAGAATTTTGATGGATTTTGATCATGGGTTTCAATCATAGATTTCAATCATGGATTTAAATCATATGGAGTTGATTGAGTTTGGAGAAAGTCAAATAGAATTGATTTGGAGTTTGACTTGAAAGAAGGAAAGTGAGGAATGGTTTAAGCTAAGGGTAGGAACACCCCCAAGGCATGACCTATTCTATGGCTAACTCTTCTATTTCTCTAGGCTAAGTTGAGTGCACCTAATCACTAGATGTGTCTTAAGACTAAGGAACTCTTAAAATTTAAGAGAAGACCTATGTCTAAGATGGAGGGGTTGAGAGCTCATTCTAAAAATGAGATCAACACCATCTCAATCTAAATGGAAGAAGACTAAGTAGTTTCAAAGGAAGAAATGCGAAAGTAGGGGCTATTAAGTGGCTAGACCTAGAATTCATTGAAAATGGAGTTCTTGGTACCTATCAACCAGAAAGAAAAAGAATAAGTAGCTTTCTTCACTCCACTGAATAGCTACACTAGCTTGCTTCCTCATGTGTTTTTTCTAGCTTGATGGCTTGCTTTCTAAAAACAACTAGTTAGTGCTAGTTTTCCTTCTTGCTTGACCGCCACATAGAATTGATTGTCAGGGTGACACAACAAACGTACTCCACTATTAAGCCAATTCAGTGAGTGAAAGGACTGAAAGCAGACAATGGATGAGGAGATGGAAAGGTAAGAATGAACAAAAGATGACTAACCAATCTCTTTATTATAGAAACTATATGCTAGGAGATGTTTGATTCATAGGATGAGGAAGAAGGCTAGACAAGCAATAAGTTCTTCCATTATGGCGATTCTAAAATATTTCACTACAAACTTATCCATTCATTATCGGATGTGGAAGCTGCTATCCCTAATGCCTTGCCCCTCTTCCTCCAATCCATAGCTAATCCTTGAGAGTGAGAGAGATTAAATGACCCAAGTAGATGAAACATTTCTCTATCTAAAAACTCTGCTCCCTATTTCTGGACCTATGGTTCCATTCTCAACATGGATTTCTGTTCGGCCGGCTGAGACCACTTCCAAGTCAGAGCATAAGACGATCATACCATCTTTGTTGCGAAGGCTTCCTACATGTGAAAAAAGATCCGATCATATGAAGAAAGCCTTCCCAAGGCTTGTTGTTTATGCCAGATGCTCCTTTCTATTGAACTACTAGTTAGTCTTGCCTATGAAAATAAAATAGTAAAACAAAGTTCTTGTAGACCACAAAAAAATCTTATGGGCATACCTTTGTATAGAAACTAAGACTTTAGCCTTTTGGGTGGGGAACACAAGAAACTGGATGATCCCATGAAGGAAATGGGCATAGAGACAAGGGACCACACCCTGCTAGATCTACTCGTGTGGTCAGCCTATGACACATACTTTAAGGCAAATTTCTGGTCATTCCTACCATTTGTTCTAATCATGCCATTTTGACCACCTTGCGAGGACAATCTGCTTCTTATATATACCCTCACAGAGGCACTTGTTCAAGCTTCACAAATCATGCCTCCAAACTTGCTGCAGTGAAATCATCGATAGTAGACCAAGTTAGATGGGAATTGCCTCTTCAAAGCTCGTTTGATTTAGAGAGACTTAGTCAACTCATAAAGGATGTGCTGATTTCCAAGCCCTTGATACGTAGTTGATCTTTACCTAATTTTTAATATTTTTACCCTTCTGTGGTAAATAATCAAAGAAAGTATTCTCAGGACTGATCATGGTTATACCTGCTTTAATTCCTTCAATAACAATTAGATGGGGCACCTTTTAGGACACATGCAAACAATCCATATACTACCTCTACTTTATCTTCGTATGATATTCTCTTCCCAACCCAACCATCCTCAATAGGGTTCACTATCTATGTCGGATGCTCTTTGGTGCTACGTTCCTGGTTATCCCTGCCTACTATTTCAAGAAAATAGAAAATTATATTTCAGGGATCACCTAAAACATCATTGTCAAGGTTAGTCTTCAACCCCTTCCCTGAAACCCTCAATGCCCTTACCCACCTGCCTTTAGCTATATTGATCTTGTTCATAAGCTTGGATAGTTCTCCTTCCTTTGACATTCTGTTCATCCGATCGCTCTTCTTCGTTAACTCATAGATGGAATATCAGACAACATAAGAAACCTTTATCGGCTCGTTAATACTACTTTTACCTTACCTACTTCAGATACAACCAGACTTGCATTGGAGCATTGACTGGTCAAGGCTAATCCGCCTCCAAGTGTGTGATAGGTTGAGTTTCTCACCGATTTGTCAGTTGTGGGAGTTTCCCATAGAGTTAAGGAAAGCTTAGCCACTAGCCCACTTCCAACTTCATAAGAAACTCTTGCTTGGGAAAAACCTTTCGTTTAGAGTGTGCAAGCCATTTATCTGTTAGTTGGCAGGGTGATAAACCCAGTTGTTGGATACCAACTTCAATTCTAGCCGATCTTCATCCTCTGTTGTGAAATAGTTGGTATGGAAAAGAGTTCCGCCTACTTCTCTTTTGGTTTCTTTCTTATCGACCTACCTATCAGCTTTACTAGCAGCCCCTCTAACTCAAAACTAGAGTCTAGGATTAGAAGAGGCTTTCAAATCTTTCTTCCTTTATTTTTTCTTCATCCCCTTACCTCCCAAAGGTTACTCTCCAAAGAATTCTTGTTAAGTTTCTTCCCCTAGCACGCACCCCATACCCTTTCAAACTTATTTTTTAAATAGCATATTATGTCACCTCTCCGACAAGGAAAGGCAATGATGAATGGAATAAAGGGCCAACCATCATTGGCCAATTTTGCTAGAATTACCAAGGAAATGGAATTGTGGCTCAACCTCTACCCCTGCTCGTGGTTTGCATCTTGGTGTTACCTTATGGGAATCTGATGCCAACCCCATTATGTTGTGCATCTTATCTAACCTGACATGTGGTTTAGCTTACCAGGAAAGGAGATATGGCTTCCTTAGATTGAGAATACCTCCTCCAAGTTTCGGTTATGGCAACAGTAAAGGTTACAAGTGGGGTTGAAGGTGCAGCTAGCTATCTGATAGAGATAGGCTTGGGGCAAGTATGCACTAAGGGTGTATCCACAGTGAACGATGTACGGATCAAGAAGATAGAGGATAAACTCAAACTCCTGGCCCAATCAATAGCCATGCATGTTGCAATAGCAGATGTCAAGATACAGATGGTAGATGCTAAAGTGCAAATGATGGATACCAAAATATAGACTTTGAAAGTGAAATGCATGAGCTTTTTACACGCTTCCAGAAAAGTCTTGGGGATGGTAACTCGGATCTTGGGTTGAGAAACGAGATGCACTCATTGAGGGCTCAGTTCTAGAGTGTCATCAATGGGTTGAAGGAAGACATTGGAGTGCTAAAAAATGCAATCGCTTCAATTCCATCTAGTGATGAGCCGTCAAAGTCTCACTAATGTGAAGGCACCTAGCCACAGGTGAAACCCGGCATGTGGGGAAAGGGTGTTTTAAGCTCCACTCCTTTCCTTGGCTATCTATCAAAAATTCTAATTAGCAATCAATTCCATTTGCTTTGGAATTCTATTTCGAACCTACCTTTTTCAAGCCAAGACCTATGCCTCAATTCAAGCAAAAAAATGTAGTTTATGAGGAATCGAGCAATTAATGTTTGTTTATCATTTGCTAAAAAAAGATGACGATGGTGTAGCAAAATATGCCTTCATCTAAAATTGATAATTTTGGCTCTATTAAGACTACCTGGGAATTTTCCCTCTCATTGGAGGCCCACAAAAGCACAAATGAGAGATATAGTAAACCAGTGTTAGACAATATGGTTGGAAAAGTCAACGACTGACCTTTGCAGGGCACAAAAACCCAATAAAATCAATAACTGTAGGGATACCCTATCACATGTTGAGCAACTTCAAGCTTCCTATCTACACAATCAATCAGATTGAAGTCCTGCAATGTGACTTCCTTTGGCCTCAAGGTAAAGTGCAAAAATCCATATGGTGAATTGGTGGTCCATCTGCCAACCCTAGCGGGAGGGCCATTCATTCTCTTGCACTCAAAAACTCGGTCCTCCATGCTAAATTGATCTGGAAACTTCTCACATGTACCACAACTTCATTTGCCAAATAATGAAAGCAAAAGACTTTCCCAAGAGATGTTGTCCACTAGATGTGGAGCCTAAATACTCTTCCTACTCTTTCGGGAAGTTCATTTATGCCAAAAAGCCTATTCTCCAAAGCAAAATAGTACATGTCATTGGTGATGGCAAGGATACCAACCTATGACAATATCCTTGGCTCAATGGTTATCCCCTTCATGACCAACCAGGTAGGATCACTCTTTCGGACATCGACCTCTTACTCCCAGCCCAATCTATGTTGGTCCATGGGTCCAATCGATGAGTTGATTCACTATTTTTCCATTTAGGAAAAAGCGTAGCACTAGAACTGCTATGTAGGCTTGTGTGGGTTCAAATCCCTTTCTTTTATACCCACATCAACACCTAATACACCAATGTTACTAACCTCCATGTATCAAATAAATAATGAATAGGATAGATAAAATCAAGCAAGATAGTAGATTCCAATCATATCACATGATTCCCTTTATTACTAAAGAGAGAAAGGCATCACTCCTCTTACGATCTTCTATACGATAACTAGTGTTTCTTAACTAGTTTCCCTTTTGAGAGCTAGAGGTCAAGTAACCGGTTTGAAGAAATCAAAGTTCCAACCCCAACTATTTCAGATCTGGTGAAGGTGCAGAACAGAAGGATGCACAGGCTGGCGGCAACAAAACCTATAGGATAGATACAGATTTGAACATAGAGATCCCCCTAGACAATGCTACAAATAAGGTCCCTCAAGATAGGAAAGAATCAACCCTCAGTAGAGGCTGCTCTAGAGAAGGTTCTGGTTGAGGATGAACCTTCCTTTCAAGCAGAACCTCAAAATGGATTTGAGCTACTTTAGAGATTTCTCTTCTTTCTCTTGAAGTCCTTGTGGAGCACACCGGAGTGGAGCTCGAAGAAGGTCACTCCCCAGCAAAAAAAGACCCTTTAGCTTTCTTATTCTTTGGTTTACAATGAAGAGGTTGAAGAATGCATCTCTGGAGCACACATTCGGCATAAAGAACTTTTCCTTTTGGTTTTCTGCTTTTTCCTGACTCTGAGGTTACATTTGGTAGCAAATGATTAACCACTTATACTGGAAAGAGGTAGAAAGGTTGAAGAGATTCAAGCTGTATTGATGCCTCTTGGATTCCTTATGTGCTCCTAAGTGGTGACATGCCACATGAGATTTCTCATCTCGTTGTACCTAGAATTTTGGAAGATGGAAGTCTTGTCTTTTCAAACTACTCCCAAGGCTCATGATCTGTAAATAAGATTTTGCAAAATTTTAAATTGCCACTCGAAACTAGAGAGAATGTAGCAGCTAACGCTTCATCTTTTCATCTGGCTGGTCTTCAATAGAAAGTTTCCCTCACCTCATCCAAGCCCCTTCTCCCACTTCAAATTAATGAACTGAATCTAGTTGTATGGGAGTAGAGTAGAATTTATCCCTTTTACTTTGAAAGTCAAGGCACCAGAAAGAATAAGTTGGTAGTTTACATCAACTATATTCAATAGTAAGCTCTGTCAAAAGTAGGTTTTGCTAAAAGGCTAGCCTTCCCTTTTCTTCTTGACTTGAGAAATCAAACTATTACCTTTTCTTTTTGGACTGCCTAGCAAAGTGAAGATTTTTATTTCTATCACAAAAACCTCTTGAAGAGTATTATGTATCAACAACCTATACACCAACCTTTATCTTAAACCAATCACTTACAAGCAAGAAAGAGGTCGTCCCTTAGCAAGCTTAGAACTCAGAGTGAAGCTTGAGTCTTTGCTTAGCAACCCAAATAAGAAAAATACTAAGGCTATAAAAGAGTTCTTCCTTAGAGCATTCGAGGTTTATCTTATGAAGGAGACTTTCTTTAGACCAAAAAATCTTTCTATGCCAATTCAATAGCTTTTTCAATTATTACCCCCGTTGGGTTCTCCAATGGGTAAAAATGAAAATATCTAAATTAAAGACAAAATATTTTAAAGATTTCCTCCTTATAATTTTCATGATAAGGAAAGGTTCATCCTAAAATTAATAAATCTTCCATAAAAGAACTTTTCTTTTCAAAAGCACCTTTTCAAAATTGCACTTAATAAAATATTTTCCATAGAATTTTATCACCCTCATTTAACAATTCACATAATTGTTACATGTAGGGATTTTCAAAAATAGAACTAATAACATTTTTCAAAAGCACAAATGAAAATCTTCTTTAAATTCACTTTGATGGAGATTTCATTTTCAAAATAAAATGAATAATTATCTTTTCCAAAAATCACAATCATAATCATAAAGTTTTCAAAAGCACGAATGAATCTTTCTATTTCAATACACTCATACTTATTGAATGGAAAGTTCATTTTTAAATAAAATTAAACTTTTCAAAAAGCACACATGAACATCTTCATTTAATATACTAAAATTTATTAAATGAAGATGTCATCAACTAAAATAAATATCATTTAGAAATCCCACTTGAGCATATCTCACATATATTTTTAGTTGGAATTCCTCTCTTTCAAAAGCAACAATCACACACAAAATTTTACATTTCAAAATAAGATTGATTTTCATTCGCATACCTAAATTTGTTGAATGGAAGTCCCCTTTTCAAAAATTAAAACTTTAAAAATCATATTTCAAAAAAATTTCTAAACACATTTTGTAACTTCATTTAACATACCCAAATTTGTTAAGTGAAATCTCCAAATCCAAAATTCAAAATTTTAAAAAAAAAATTGGAACTTCATTTAACATACCCAAATTTGTTAAGTGAAGTCTCCAAATTCAAAATCCAATAAAATTTTTTAAACATACATTTGGAACCTCATTTAGCATAATCAAATTTGCTAAGTGAAGTTTTGAATCAAAATCAAAAATCAACAACCATATTTCAAAATTTTTAAACATACATTTTGGAACTTCATTTAGCATACTCAAATTTGCAAAGTGAAGTTTCCAAACCCAAAATCAAAAATCAACAATCATATTTCAAAATTTTCTAAACACATTTGGAACTTCATTTAACATACCCTAATTTGTTAAGTGAAGTCTCCAAATACAAATTCAAAATCCAAAAACTTTCAAACACATATTTGGAACTTCATTTAGCATACTCAAATTTATTTGCTAAGTTTCCAAATCCAAAATCAAACATTTTTTAAAACATATTTTTGAACTTCACCTACCATACTCAAATTTTCTAAGTGAAGTTTCCAAAGTCAAAACAAAATTTTCAAACACCTTTTTGGAACTTCTTCCCTTAGCATACCAAATTTGCTAAGGAGAAGTTTCCATTTTTCAAAACCAAAATAAATCAAAAATTTTGAACACACCAATTTGGAATTTCATTTAGCATACTCAAATTTGCTAAGTGAAATTACCATTTCATAAAACCAAGTGGGACTTCATCTTTAGCATACCAAATTTTCTAAAGTTGAATCCCCACTTTCAATCACATCAAAAAAAATAAAATGAAGCACCTTAGGATTCCTTTAGCATACCAAATTTGCTAAGGACCCTACCCTTTTCAGAAATCAAAATATTCCAAATAAATGAAACACTTAGTATTTTTTAGCATACTTAAATTTGCCAAGAATCCTATTTTCAAAAAAAAAAGAAAAACTTGGATTCTTCACTTAGCATTCCTAAATTTTCTAAGTAAGAATTCCAAATTTTTCTAAAATCAAAACAAAATTCACAAAAAGAAATAATAATTCTCAAACACTTTACTTAGCATACCTAAATTTGCTAAGTAAAATTCCATAACAATCAAACAAAAACAAAATCATTTGACCCTTACTTTAACATACCTAAATTTGTTAAAGGAAAGGGTCCCTAAATCAAAAATTCAAAATTCAAAAGAAAACATGAACCTATGGAAGCATCCTTATCAAAAAATTTTGAATCCATATTTTAAAATTCCTAAATTTGTTGAAGTTTGGATTCATATTCAAATTCCTCTTTCAATCAATCTTCTCAAATCCAATTGAACCCCACTTAACACTTCCAAGTTGTTGGATGTGGTTTCAAATTTTTAAATTCAAAATTCAAAAATCTATGGAGATAAAAATCTAATACAAGTTCACTTCTCATTATATATCCTTTACAGTCAGTATAGTACAACTCAGTTTTAATCTATTACAGTTATTCAAATGGCCAGTTCTCAGAAGTTTGTCTTCACCTTCTCCCACGGTATGGATCTAGCTTTAGATCAGGCTGACTTCCCACATCTAGACCATACCTTCCTGATTCACTTTGGTCGGGGATTTGAGGGAGTCAGGATCACTTGTGAGGGCATTCCCTCACCACGGTCCAGACTAAGGTGGTAGGTGACGGTCATTAGGATAGACTTACCGTTGGATGTCTCCTCACGAGGTAGGCGCGTCAACTTCAAGCGTTATAGTGCCAATAGTACCTGCAGTAGTAGTTTGTCCTAGAGTTTCTCATGTTGCCCCAGTGAGGGCTAGTACCCTACCATCTGTACCCTCTAAGGGTAAGGCTCCCCTAGTCTCAGGGCTTTCCTCCCCTACATTTGAGTATGGGTCTAGCTCACACTCCTCCCATCCTACCCATACCCAACGTAGGAACAAGAACCACATGATCAAGTGATACCACACTTAAATAGCTAGGGAGCTAGAGGTAGCAGCTCTATCAGCCATGGATGAGTCTCCCATTATCACTTCACCACTAATTACAAAAAACTAGTTGCATCCTCTCTTTAGATCAAATAGAGAGGATGTCAGGAGGATTCGTTCATCACCTCCTCTAGTGGTGGAGTTTGACCAGCGATTTCTAGGAGGTTGTATGTCGATGTCTTATGCCGGTGGGAGCATCTGGTCTCTCGGCACTCGTTTGATCTTTGATCCCCACATCATATGGAGGCGATTCACTAGAGAGAGCCCATGAAGCCCATACGACCCACACTAGAGAGTGATGAAGGTTTAGCCATTAGGCGGCTTCCACTTTGATTGATTTTTCGGCTCACTACCAGACCATACGTATTCTTTTCACTGGACCACCAGGGAGGCAATTCTCGTGCAGAGAGTGGTGGTGTCTCCACCCCACTCTACCCTTGTCAGCCATCACCAATACGGGTTATAGCATCTCCCATTCCATCATGAAGGCTACATCCGGAAAAGTGCACCTCGTTGGTGATCCAACTACGGGGATCTACCCATGTACACCACCCAGTGGTAGGGCGAGCACTCTACCGACCTTCTACCCTAGTGGTGGTGCGGAAGAAGTGGTGACCCCGAAGCATTATGGTCATCCCTTCACCAACTCTATCCATATGGATGTGGAGATGGTGATAGTTATTATAGATATTCCAGATGACAGTTCAGTTATGCCAATGGTACAGGAACATCCTAGGATTGTTACCCCTCTTATAGCCAGTAACAGTTAGGAGTATCATTCATCCAGTGAGTACAGTCTACATAGGATTGACTCTCCAATGACAGGCGAGGTCAAGTGTCTGTCAGTGCATGATAGTGATCACACCGGTCAGCCTAAACTGTTTGTGCCTACTAAGTTGGATCATTCCTTAGATTAGATAGTTGTACATTATTTCATGGAGAAGAAGGAGATCTTAGGGTATGCCTAGTCCGATGAAGAGAGAGTCAGCTTTGATCCCAATGAAGATGACTTGATGGGAGACTCAGCTGGAGTCTGTATGGTTGACACTAGAGGATCTCTTCTTAGGGAGCAACAAGCCATGGAAGATGGTGAGGTTGATCAAGAAGACACCATCACACCTCAACGTTGAGGAAAAGACGAGCAAATTTATAGGATGGCATGTCAATTCAACTTGTTAGCGTTGAGTCTTTAGAAATAAGCCTCTTTAGTTCATCCTATCATAATGCCGATGCAGGCTAAGTTAGTGCATGTCTTGGACCAGTCAAGACTCTACCTCCGTTGAGCATGGTAGCAAGAAGGTGGAAAACCTCCTTACAAGAAAAAGATATAAAATCCATCGGTTGTAAGCATATGTAGAAGGAATCTATCTATCTTTCAAGTCTCCTTCTTTCAAAACCTTCGATGGCGGTGGAAACCCAAGGTAGCACATAGCTCACTTCAAGGCCAGTTATTGCAATGCAGATGGCAGTGATGCTTTACTTTTATGCCTTTTCATGGCCTAGTGGGTATTGCTTTTGACTCGTATGCTAAACTGCCCAACAATTTAGTAAAGACATTTACTGAGTTAGAGCAACTCTTCATCAGGATATTTGCTGGAGCTCAGCATATGGTTTACTGTAGGTGATCTCATTGTAGAACAATAGCACTCTGGTGAGTTACTTATTGATTATATTATCTGATGGTGTAACTTGGGTATGAAGTGTGAACTACAGTTATCTAAACAGCATGCCATTGAGATTCTCTTGAAGAATATCCATGGCCCGATCGCCTTCATGCTTAAGGGTTTCACTATCAAGATATTTGTGAAGCTAATCAACAAGGTGGCTAGTCTACAAGGAGAGGCAAAATAGTTGCCTTTTCAAGATCAGTTGCCTAAGTAGAAGCCGCAGAAGGTCTATGAGAAGAAGCTAGGAGCAGTAGTAGCGATTGATAAGGGGAAGCAGTCAGCTAGATATTAGTCCGAGAGACCACGACCTCAGCAGCCTCCACCTCCTTTGTCACCACTGAGGCAGCCCTACCAGCCTCCACTGCAGCCTTCATGACCAACACAGCCACCGCCTCAACCATACCACCAGCAGTAATGCTATGCATATCCGCCGCTTGGTAGCTATGGTCCACCTACTCTTTTAGATAAGTTAAACAAACCTTATTATTTTAAAGGGAGGTAATCATAAAAATCTTTAAGAATCTCTTAAAGAAACCTAATTTTTTAGCTACTGAGCCTAGGAATCAGAGGAAAGTCATGATCCAAACTTTTACCCTTACCATTTTATGCTAGGCCACATTTTGGAGGATTGCTTCACATTCAAGGATTAGCTTGAACACAGTTTCAAGACCGATGTTGTAGTTATCCCAAAGGAATACATCATGGAACAACCTTCTAATTCCATTAAGGTAATCCTTTGGGATATAGGTGATCCTACCAAAACTAAAGAAGGTTGGGACATTTTTTTTGTCTAAAACCTCTAAGAAAATAATTTAGAAGATCAAAAAGCTTTCCTTGTAGGTGCCTGAGTCAGCTCAAACCTCCAACACCAAGGAAAGTTTGCAAGTTGCCAGAGCCAACTCTAGGAAAGTGGGAACTCAGCAGCACCAACAGCATGTGTCAGCTCAGGATAGCCCTTTAACATAGCCACCGATCGTGTCTAGCCTCCATCCTTTAGTTATATCTTCCACACCGGTGACTTCTTCCATTTCATCTAGCTCTTCTGATTCTTCTACTAGTAGAACTCTTATATCAGTGAATAATGGTATCAAATCCCTTACTCCACTCACTCTACTTGACTTCAACTTTGTACCCTCAAATAATTCTAAGAAATTGAAGAACTAAGCTAGTTTGAATTACATCTGTGTCACTTCTAATGGGTTATCTTCTTCTATTCCTAATGATAATTCTTCAAGTCTAATTAACTATAATAATTTTGATTTTGATTCAGAGTTGAACTTTCTAACTCTGAATACTATGGGTTCACCTCTTGAGATAAACTTGGAATCATTTAATTCTGAGAGTCCCATAGGAGAAGTTGTATGTGAGCCTGAAGTGCAGGTAGAACCTTCCACCACCTTTTCTCAAGAGATCACTGAAGTCAACCTCCATAGTGGCAAGGTTCTACCTTCTAGGGCAGCACCTCAAGATAGAGGGAAACAAGTAAATCCATTGAAATGAGTAACGAACTCGCCTCGTTGCACTCAATTCATATCGTAGGAGTCATACCTACCATCTTTAGAGAAAAGAAGAGCACTTGAAAAGAGTGAGTCTTAAGTGAATATGATCAAGAGATGTTAACATGATAGCCATGGTGTGTGTGCTATATATCTCAATAATTCATGTATGTTTTTTTAAAAAAAGATTGTTCCCATATAATGTGAAGCCATATAATGATGCAATCATCATTATGGCTTTAATCACCAATTATCAAATTAGGAGCATATTGATCGATATTGGGAGCTTGATCAATATTATTTTTAAATTTGTGTAATGACATTTGGTTTGGCAAGTTCCAAGATGGCCCCTATTGAAGGGCCACTAAAGAGATAATCATTGTTCCTCTGGGAGAAGGCAAAATAAAATTTATGACAATGGCCAATTTTGTTATTGTGGAAGCACCAACTAATTACAATGTCATATTTGGTCTTCTAACTCAACACATTCAAAGTAGTAGTGCTGACATATTATGTAGCGATTTGATTTCCTAATTGAAGGTGAGGGTGATAATCGTCACTCTTTAGACTTAGGACTCGATCTAGGCACTAAGGTTTCCTCACATAGAGCTAAGACACTTATAGTAGCTAGGAGGACACTAACTGAAAGCCTTGAAGACTCACAAGGCCTTGAGTTGGAATAACTAGGATCTAATGGCTTGACTCCCAAATAATCTTATGCTATCCAAAATCCCCAAAATTCTTCAAATTATACCCAATTAGTGTTCAATTTGACCAATTGACCATTTTACCCAATATGACCCATTTGGGCCTAAAGAGGTTGAACCTAAAATTCATCCAAACTATCTAAAGTTAAACTTTCCCAAGCTACCTAATATATTATTTGAGTTTCATTAAGGTCACATTAGGATTAATTTGGTTAATTAGCTTACCTAACTCATGTTGACCCAATTAAACCCTATAGGGCTAATCAAATCCAATTTGATCTAAGACAAATTAAGTCTAATCACATATTTGGACAATCTTCATGACCAATTTCCATCTAGTTTGACTAAATTAACCAATTTGGCCCAATGAAGCCCAATTTAACTTTAAGGGTGAGATTGAACCAAACATCATTTCAACCTAAATTAAGACAAACTAATTTCTTTAATCACTTCCACGTGATTGATGGCCATATTTCAACATCTAATTGAAACCAAATACGTCAATTTGGATAATTGACCCACTTAACCATATTTGACCTTATATGACCTAAAAAGTCAACTTAAGTCAAATCTTGATTTAACTCAAATTGAATCAACCCAATTATTGCAACCAATCTTAATATAATCTTAATCATCAACACCTAATTGAGCCCAATTAGGCAATTAAGCCCATTGACTTTACCCAATTTTACCTAGAGGTCGATCAACTCTTAATCCTATTCCAATTGGACTAACTTAACACAAGAAATTTAGTTTAAATTGATTATTGAACACTCCTCAATAACCAACTTAGCTCAAATTGAACTATAACTAAATCTAAATGAAACTAAATCAAATCAAAGCCTATAATCAAATTCAAATGAACCATTGAACAAGACTCAACTCTCAATTCTACTCAATTTGGCCAATTGGATCAAATTGGTCAACTTTACCCATGTGGCCAATAAGAAGTCATATGAGCCAAATCCAAATACACTTTAAATTAAATCAAATCAATGACACGAATGTGTTCCAAGTCATCATTTGAACACAACCAAATAGCCTTTGGGCCCAATGAGGTCAATTGATCAATTTGACCCAATTGAATCCAAATTGACCTACATGAGTCCAATTGAGCCAAACCCAATAAAATCAAGTCTAAACTTAACCAAACATGAAAGATGACTTAACTCATCCTCATATGTCCCTTGACCTACCCAAGTTGACCCAACCCAAGGTGAACCCTGTTTAGCATAGACCATATAAACCAAGGGTTCTAAATATAAAAAAAAATCTCAAAATAGAAAGGTCCAACCTCTCCCTTTGGCCAAGGCAGTCAAATTAGCATGACTTGAGCTATCCCCTAAATTACCAAAGCTAACACAATGTTGTTTGGTCCATTGACCAAGAAAAGGTCACCCTCACTATAGTCAATCCTTGGTTCACTATCCATGGCTTGACCCCTTCACCTCTAGCCACAAAACTTTTCTAGTAATTTGAGGAAGTCTAGGTCATAAGTCTAAAGTCAACTCCCCCATTGCTCACTAATGGGTTGACTGTTAAAGGATGAAGAGGAATGCTTCAC
The DNA here is from genome assembly GCA_021442155.1 of Cymbidium sinense. Lineage (NCBI taxonomy): Eukaryota > Viridiplantae > Streptophyta > Magnoliopsida > Asparagales > Orchidaceae > Cymbidium > Cymbidium sinense. Next base: position 226,535,759 of record CM038215.1, on the reverse strand, counting down.
CTCAGGGCTCCAAACTTAAGACACACCTTCTCATTCTCTTAGAGCATCTTGAACATCGAGTTGTCAATGAAATGAACTCATTTAACCCAGTGCATCCTATATCCCACTACACCAAACATTCACCAAAGACAAATTAATTCTTCACACACTTTCCCCACATCCTCACTAGCGAGAACAACTCAAGACTTGCTTAATTTGATCACTAGTGCATCGAGTTTGATTAAGCTTTGGCGACCACTAGTGGAGCTTGGTCTTGCAAATGAATGATGGGATTGCAACCCATGGCTTCAACATCGGACTTCTCCTCTTGTAGGTGAATCTATCTCAGATAGGTTCACCATTAGTATTTAGCTCCGGTGAGGTAATCTCTTAAAAATCATAGAAAATCCCTTAGGTGTTGGTCTTTTTTTTTCTATGATTTGGCATTTAGATAAAGCCATAAGAGATAATTAAACTAGAATAGAGCTCAACTTACTGAAGGGGCAGTTGGGGGCTTCTCAAAGGAGAGGCAAAGTGCCAAGAAGAAGAAAAAGAGCAAGCAATGTTTAAGTTTGCTTACCTTTTTGAGCCAAATAAACAAGTTGAGGATAAACTTTTTCACCATATCAAGGACTTCAAAAAGAAGGAGGATGAGTTTGCTTGCTTTTATATTATCATGACTACAAGGATATACGTAAGAAGAAATTAAAAAAAGGCACATATCTCATTGTCCAAAAGTTGGTCGAGCATGGAAAACTAGATCTTAAGTTTCTTGCTTTTGATAACTTGATTAGTGTTAGAATTGAAGTCCAAGAAAGGAGAAAAGGAGGGAGCACTAACCGGTCTTTTAACTCTTTATTTGCATCTTGTACATTTGAGTGAGATAAATAATTATAAATTAAATTTTGTACTTATCAATATCCTTTTGTACTTAAACATACTTTTGTAGTGAAATAAAACTTACTTTTAAATTGTTTTCATATTACATGTTTAGGAATATTATTTACTCTATGCAAATGTACTTGCTTATTGAATAATATCTGGAAAAATGCTTAAGTGATTGCCCAAATTAGTTTTTTATTTTGAATGTGTACTTGCCAATTGTCTAGTGCATAGTCATTGCCCATATAACTTTGAGTTAGTACTTAGTTTTTAGTCACCAACTACTAATAGTTAATCTTTAGTTTGTAGTCACCAATTTCTTAGAATCGATCTTTAGTTTGTAGTCACCAATTACTTGGAGTAGGTATTATTAAGTTAGAGTGTCAACTTGCTTTTTTTCATCTTGTGTATCATTTGGTGTATTGAGATGCTTTCCTTAATTACTTCTAGATAAATTTTTTAAGTATTAGAATCACCCCAATACTTTGCATTAATTTATTTTGGGTGAGTATGTAATAACATTTTTAAGGACTTTCCCATGGGGGTAATCATGGCTCTCTTGAATAATCCCAATAACCTATCAATTTAAGATCTACACACTTAAGCCAAGGTAGCTCACCAAGTTTAATTCTTTCCAATATTGCCAATTGTAGCTTATTAAGTTAGGCCTTGTGCTTGAACCAATACGTAGCTCACCAAGTTAGACTTTATGCTTGGGCCAAGTGTAGCTCGCATAATTAATCCTTTTTCTTAGACCAAACATAACTCCCAAAGTGACTTGAGCCAACACGCAGCTCCTCATGTCACTCCTTAAACTCAAGCAAAAGGTAGTTTATTGAGTAATCTAAGCCAAATGCTGCTCACCAAGAAACTTGGGCAAATATATAGCTCATCAAGACATTTAGGCAAATAGCTTTCCAATCTACTTAGATGAATGCATTTTGTTAAGTAAAAGTCCTACACTCATGCTAGTATACATTAGGAAGTGTGTAGCCTTGTAACCATTTCAACCCATATTGCCTTAAATGATTGATAATTTTTTTAATCCTAGTTTTATTCAATCAAATACATGTTGTTGGTGAGTAGAATAAGCATGCACATGCGTTTTCACATTTTTAGGGGAGTAAAATTAAAGAATTTTTAATGAATAGAATTTCATACATAGTAATAAAAATTCATCTTACATATTTGCTAATAAGATATTTTTCAGAAAGTAATAACTTCTTGAAAGAAGATTAGACACTAGGACTTCCCTCATGGGTTGAACTTTGTTAGATCCCATTGTACTCTATGTCTTAGGTACATCTAACCCAGTGCATTTGTAATTCATAGGCTCCTAGTTCAACTTATAGTTTGATAAGGTAGGGTCCATTCTATGTGTGAGTTTACCAAGCACATTTCATTAAGCAATAGCATTCACTTTCTTCAGTACTAGGTCATCAGGCCTAAAATGCTTCTCTTTGATATTACAATTGTAATACTTAGACATTCAACTTTTATTTCCTCTTGCCTGTAGCACATCGATACACAATTCTTCTAGTAGGTCAAGTATGATGTATATGGCTTTCGCATTGAATTTTTCCACTCAAAATTTCCTTTAGGTATGTCATCTACACTTTAAAAAAATTTCCTTCATGATGCATGAGAGAGCTAATAGGTTTTCCGGTTTGTATGTCCAAATATATGAGCAAGCTAAAATAGTTTCCATAGCAAGTCATCATCAAAATAAGTGCAAGTCAAAGAATGAAGCTTAAAGAATGAAGTATGGAAATTAGCACATAAGCTGAGAGAGAAGAACAATGAAAACAACCAAAGTTGGCATACCAATTTGCCACATGAGAAAAGAACCAGGTTGCCCACTCCAATGTGCTATGAGCATACCACTCACCAAAAGGTGCTTATCTCGCATTAGGGCAAGTACCAACTATACTCGACTTTCCTTATATGTACTTACTATATGTAATTTCTTCCATCTAGTATTATAAAAATGGGTCTTTTCAAAGAGGGGGCAACTTTTTTTCTCTTCCTCTTCTTGTGGAGAGATGAAAGTTTTCTTTTCTTTTACTAAATCTTGTGGAATAATAAACAAAGATATTTTTTCACTTCTTTTATTTTTTGTTGCTTTAGATTTCCTAATGAAATTTTTTAGGTATCTTAGAGGGTTCCACCTCATTCCAAGAATAGATATGGATTTAACATTATTATAGGTGTGGTAAGCATGGATGAGGTTGAGAACTAGAATTCAGATACAAAATGAAGTAGGACTCTCAACACAAAATCATTCAATGAGCATGGAGTAGAATGCCTAGCAATGCTACACAACAGGACTTGAGAGACATAGAAAATAGAAGCACTCCTCTAGTGCAGGCAGCTATGGAAAAAACCAACCACAAAGAACCAAAGGAAAATGAGAATGAGGGGTCCTCATGATCAACGACTCACCGACTTGGCAAATAAGAAAACTTTTAGAAACCCCCAGCCTAGATGATGAGTCATATTACATTAGTGAAGAAGAAAAAAAGTAGAGCAAGTGGACGAATCTAACTAATATTAGTCTTCTCATAAAGATTGTAGAGGTTCACTCCCCGCATATTTTTAAAATCCTATTTTTGGAATCATATAAAGGTTGAATGGACCCTATTGATCATATAATATACTCTGAGTCAACAACATTGTTGTAAGACTTGGATGATACAATAAAGTGCTACCTACTCTTTACCACCTTCACAGGATCAGCCCTAAGATGGTTGTCATGTCTCCAAGTAATGGTCATAACCTCATTCATTAATTTTAAGAGAATGTTTACCACATCATAATTTTGCGATACTTAAAAGCCCTTGAAGAGTTCCCAAGCTCTTCTACAAATAAGACAATAACACAAAGAATCATTAAAGAACTTCATTACTTGCTTTGAATGAGAAATGTTGGATATTAAAGATTTGGGACTGCGAACCCAAGTCACACTCACTCAAGATGTAGGAGAAGGACCCTTCAAATATTCCCTTGGACTACAATTGCCCGAAACTCTCACCAAATTGATTGAGCTAGCAAACAACCATGTGAATGCCAAGGATTATAATGAGATCATTTAGCTGACACTAATAACTCACACAAAGTATTTGATAAATAGATCATCTTCAAAGAAATCTTCTGATGATAGGTATTGAGCGTGAAGACCAGCTAAGAGAAGGAGACCTGAAGCACCTACACATGGGCAAGATTTTAGAAATCTCATGACTTTCCATCAAAGAACCAAGTACTCATAACCTACCCTAGCGACTCCTTTAATGGTGTTGATGGCTAAGTTAGTTGTCATCCAAAATTAAGACTATTTTAAAAGGCCACTATCTATGAATACCAATGGGGTTCAAGATCGATCTAGGTATTTCATGTATCACAACTAATATATGCATGACACTAAGAAATTTCTTCACCTGAGGAGCTTAGTTGATGAGCTAATTAAAAGCTTGAAAACTCAAAATTTTAAATTTTCAGAAGAATAAAAAAATTGTTGAAATGGGCAATGAACTATCCCCAACACACGCGATCCATTTTGTAAGTGTCTTGCTCACTATTTTCAAAGGTTGAGGAGATCCTTAAAGAAAGAAAGCTTTAAATGACTATGATATAGGAACATTACTCAATGGCAATGGTGCTTGCATTGCATATCTCTATAGTTCCTATAAATTTAGCAATATAAACTTGTTATTGGTAATCCTTACAATGATGCTATTGTCATCTCGATACTAATGTTAAGAGGCTATGGCACCCAAGAGGTGGGGGAGGGGGTGAATTGGGTATTTAAAATGTTATTAGTTAAAACTTAATTTTTAGTCCTATAGAAAACTTAGTTGCATAAGAAAGATAAGTATTTAATGAAAGAGCAAAGTACCAAGTAATAAAGAACAATAAAGTAAAATGCAAAAAAATAAAAACAAAAGACAAGGACATTTTTATATGGTTTGACCAAACCAAAAAATCAGCCTACATCTATGTCTAGTCACTCTGACTAGGAATTCACTAAAAAAAATGAGATTACAGCCAATCTCCCGTAATTTTCTACATGGGCAAGTACAATCCTAAAATAAGTTCAAAAGATCAAGAAAAAGAAGATACAATTTGAATATCTAACTTTTAAAATTTCAAATAATTTTTCACTCAAGACCACTAAACAATATTAAGATAAATAAGAAAGAAGAGCTCAAATATATATTTGTGTTTTATGAATTTGAATGATATGATATGACTTTGAAACCATCTTTAACACAGAAGGCAAGAGAGAAGTGATATTTTTAAAACACTTAGATAAGATGAATGACAATAATCTTGAAACAAAATCCTAGAAAACTAATGTTTATGAAAGCCTTAAAGAAATAATTTTAATTCAATTAAACAAAGAAGAAATTCCTTCAAAGATTTGAAGGAAGAATTGAAAGAGATTAAGAGAATACTTTAATAATATAACACATAAAACTATTCAATCAAACCAAGCAAATTAAAACTAAAGATTCAAAAGAACAAGGTGAAGTCAATATGATATTAAACTAACTAGGATTGATTGGAAAGGTTTATAATGCATGTGAAATAAAAATAATAATAGAATAAATCAAGAGGGATTTTAGCCAATGAGTTTCCAAATATGTATTCAATTTGAATCAATGTGATTAATCAAGAATACATCATGAATATTTAATGAAGAAGTAATTTGAATTGATTTACATATATTAAATTAATAAAAATTTAATTAAGAGGGATTGGCCAAATTAATTCCAAAAATGGAAAACCAATTATGGAAAATGCATAAAATAAAAGCTCAATTGAATTTGAATTTGAATTAACCTATATTAATTCAAATTAATTCAATCATGATGATATTATTAAGCATAGGGGTCGGCCATAATATGTCATAAAAAATATAACTCGTTCGGAAATAATTTAAGGCAAATGTAATTTAAATTTCAAAAGCATTTAAATTCAAATTTCAAACAAAATATATTTTAAAAATTCAATAAGTAAAAGAAAAAAATTATTGCAATAATTTTAATAAATTTCATAATATTTCTCATGCAAAACTGAAAATTTAGTAAAAATAAAATTAAGAACAAATTATTGATAAGAGAGAGAAAATAAAGTATAGGAGAAAAGAATAATTTGAATAATGCACAATAAATTTAATTTTTATGCAAAATTAATGGAAACGACTAAATAAAGTGTGAAATAAAACCAACTCCTTTCAAAACATAATGGTTAAGGATTAATCTCATTAAAGTACTTAAATAATCTAAAAAGGATAAGTCAAGAAATAAATTAAAAATGATGCAATTAAAATATAAAAACTATGCAAAATTTTGATTAAATGGTATGAAGATGTTTAAGCAATTATTTTTATATTATTTAGATCTTATTTGTCTAATTGTTGCATAACGTAGAAGATTCCTAAACTTCTCTATTCCAACTGATCTTTATTATGCATATCTAACTAAGCTTACTGAGTCAAGTTTACTTCCCAAAATACTTGAAATAAAATATTAGTTTCATCAAATCATATGTTTATTATCATCTAAATTAATTGCATAAGCAACATAACTCCTAAAGTCAACAATCTCCCCATTTTTTATGATGACAAACCTATGTTAGTAGTGTTTAGAGATGAAGGTGTAAAGTGACATATCATCTTCTTTAAAGCAAAGATTCATTTACATAATATACCAAAATTTACAAATAAAGATTAAAAATCACAGGCAAAATGAAATGAAAGCATGTAGCAAAGTAAAATCAAATATCTAAATAAAATAAGTAGTAGTTACAAAATAAAATAGCTCCAACTAAATCTATGGATATTTGAAAAATAATTTTTAAAAACCAATAAAAATATTTGAAAGACCGATTCATATTTCTCCCCTTTTTGGCGGCATCAAAAGAATGTAAAAAGTAATGTTGAAAATAATTTTTTAAACATATTGATCAAAAGAATGTAAAAAGTAATGTAAAAAGTATAAAATGTTCTTCAAGGAAATATTTTATAAAATATCAATGATTTACAAATTAATTCTAATAAGTTCAACATTGACAACTCCTTTACAAACATAATCCCTAATAAAGTAGTGTCTAATCTCAATGTGTTTGGTCCGTGAGTGTTGAATAGAAATTTTAGTTAAACAAATAGCACTAGTATTGTCATATCTAATAGAGTGCATTTTGCTAAATGTAGAAGTCTTCTAATTGTTGCTTTAAATGAAAACTGAGCAACATAACTTCCAATAGTTATGTACTTAGTTTCAAAGATTATAAAGAGCAACATAATTTTATTTCTTATAGGCCAAGATACAAGAGAGATAATCCTAAAAATTAACATGTGCTTGATATACTTTTCTTATCTATTTTGCAACATGCAAAGTAATCATCAGAATAAGCAACAAAATTACATAACAAAGAATTTTTAGAACACTAAAAACCTAACGTAGAAGTGTCTACCAAATAACAAAATATATGTATGATTGCAATTAGATGAGAGTTTTTAGGAGTGGCCTGAAAACAAGCACACAAACAAACATAAAATATAATATTAAGCCCACTAGTAACAAGCTATAAAAGTGAACCTATCATAATCCTATAAAGCTACTGACCAATGGTTTTTCCTAATTCATTTAAGTCCAATATAGTGGAAAGATTCATATGGGTTTTACTATATTTGAATCTCTTTATGTTAAACCTTTCAATCAAATCATATGTATACTTAGTTTGATAAATGAATGTGTCATTTATTTGTTGCCTCACTTGAAGACCCAAGAAAAAACTAAGTTCTCCCATCATGCTTATCTTGAATACCTCATATAGCAGAGATTAGAATTCATGACACAAAGATTCATTTGTACTTCCAAATAGAATATCATCCACATATTTTTGAACAATAATCAAATCATCACCTATATTTTTGAGAAATAGGGTGTTATCTACTCCAACCTTCTAAGCCCATGGTCAATAAGAAAACTACTCAACCTATCATATCAAGCCCAATAAGCCCATAATAAACCATTTAAAGATTTCTTTAATTTAACAACATGATATAGAAATTTTATGCTCTTAAAACATAGGGCTTTCTACAAACACATCCTCAACAATATCAAGAATTCACTTTTCACATCAAATTCAAAGAGTTTAAAATTCTTCTAATAAACAAAAGCAAGAGCAACCTAATAGCCTCTAGTCTTACTATAGGTGCACAAGATTCCTCAAAATCTATCCCTCAACTTATGTGTACCCTTATGTAACTAATCTTATTTCTAACAATACAACCTAAGTAATCTAACTCTCTAAAACCTATTTAGTTCTAATAACATCTTGATCTTGAGGTTTAGGGACTAATTCAGCGAATTCTTAACAAATTGATTCAATTATATTTACATAGCTAGAATCCAATAATGATCTTCTAAGGCTTCATCAAAAGGTTTCAATCTGGATAAAATTAGAATGATTAATCACATTCTTAAAATATCTTATAGTTTTAACAACTTAGGATGGGTCTCCTATAATAAATCTTTAGGATGATTCTTACTAAATCTTCACTCTTTAGGAAAAAAATCGACTTATTCTTCCAAATAAATTTTTTTGAAATCTTCTACCTCATTATCAACTAAATCATCTCTAGTATAATCAACTAAATTTTTATGAGATATTACATGTACATATTCTTCTACCATTATCTTCCACTTATTGAATACTCTATAAGTTATACTAGATAAAGAGTAACACAAAATGATTTCACTAACTGATTTACAATCAATTTTTTCTAAAGATTCTTTTTATTTATTCAAGTTGAAACACTTATAACCAAAAATTTGAAAGTGGATAAACTTCAGTTTCTTTCCAAAGAGCTACTCATAGGGGGTTATATTCAAGATAGGTCTCAAATAAACTTTATTAATTACATAATAAGTAGTTTTAATAGCTTCAACCCAAAAAAATTTGGTAATCTATAGTCATCCAAAGATAGTTCTACTCAATTCAATAAAAATTATAATTTTCTTCTCTACAACTCCATTTTGTTGGGAAGTCCTTGGAGATGAAAATTTATGTTTAATTTTAAATTCATTACAAAAATCCTCAAATAAATTATTTTCAAACTCTCCTCCGTGATCTATTTGAATTTTACTGATCAAATAACCTTGATCTTTTTGAATGTATTTTACAAATTTTCTAAACATCAAATGCTTCATTCTTATGTCCTAAGAACATAACCCAAGTAAATCTAGAGAAATCAACAACAATAAAAAAATCATAAAATTTACCTTCTAAGTGCTAACGATTCCAAATAGATCCATATGCAAAAGTTCTAAAGGTATAGATGTAGAAATAATGTTCTTTTTTTTTTTTTTTGAAAGACTGCTTTGAATATTTTCCATGAATGCATGCATCGCAAACATAATCAAAATGAAACTTAATTTTATGTAAACCTTCCACTAAATCAATTTTACAATTTTGTTTAAAGAATGCATGTTAATATGACATAGACATTTATGCTACAAACAAACATCATAAAGAGTACTTTTTAAACAAAGTAAATTTAAACTTGCATCACATGAATTTTCAAAATTAGTCAAATAAATATTTGTATACTTATGACCTACAAGCAAAATATTTTCTTTATTTCTAATAACACAAAAAGAAGTATGTAATCCAACATTTAAACCTTTGTCACACAATTGTCTAATAGATATTAAATTATGCTTCAATCCATCAACAAGAAATACTTTTTTGAAAGTAATTGAATTTTAATAGATAGAACCAATTCTTTTAGCATTGTCATCATAAATAACATATCCTTCTTCATATGATTAGCAAATTTTGATTTATCATTTATCATATGCCTTCAATATCGATGTCAAATTTCTACATGCCTTCTTTGATCTTACACTTTCATGGCATTCCTACAAAAAAAAAAAATCAAGGGTTGACTTTTGGAACCCAAACATATTGAGTCTCGTATCCTATAGAATTAATATGCAATGAATGCTTTAGGTAGCCAAATGAAAATAGATATAGGAAATGTTTAAGATTTACGTGCATGGTAATCAAATGAAATGACCTCTTATGTTACATAAATTACACCAAATATTTGTTTTAGCATAAAGTTCATATTTAATGATTTTGATGATATAAATGGTTTACATTTACTAGATGAAGCATGAGAGTGTGAACTACAACATGTACTTAATCTTGTGTGTAATAAAGTATTTTCTCTTTTCAAATTTTCCACAAGGATTGATCTACTAGGCAATTAGTTTTATCTTTCAACTCACTATATTCATCTATTAGAGATAAAGCATGCATTTCCAACCTTTTCTTTTCTTTTTCTAAAACATTATATATATTTTTTAATTTTCTATATTCATCAGCTAGTTCATTAAATGCATCATCTAATTCTTCATAAGTAATATCTTCACATACCTCACTAGATGTGTCAACGTTTTCCATAAGACAAATATTTCCTCTTCCTCGAATGTATCATCACTTGACTCTTTTGAATCTGAATTTGCCCATAATGCTCTTTTCATTCTTCTTTTTTCTTTTGAAGCTTTATATTCATCTAGATTTTATTCTTTTCAATGTCTTTTTCTTTCTTTGAGTTTTTATTTGATATTTCTAGAGTCACTCTCACTTTACATATTCTAGTTTTTCACAATTTTAGCATATGATTTATTCACCTAAATTAAACTTTTTAGAACAAAATTTATGAATTTTGGATTTTTCATACCTTTGATTTTTCTTTCTCGATATTTTTCCAATCTTTTGAAAGCATAGCAATTTCATCATTATCCACCTTGAAATTTGAGTTAGTGGTTTCACTTTCATCTTCTACATGCAAAGCAATAGTTTTTTTCTCCTTTGAGAACCATCAACTAGCTCTTTTGTGCTAAGACCAATTCATGTGTTATCAAGAAACAAAATAGATGATCAAGTAGATATCTAGTTAAATCTTTAGCATCACTTCTAGTAGTCATCTTACCATCCCATCCTTTTGGAAGACATTTCAAAATTTTATAAATTAAATTTTAATTTTTATAATTCCTTCTAAAGAATGCAATGTATTTTTATAAAAGCAAGTATACTACATGTTAGAAATTGAATCATTATGCAACATATAGAACAATTCATATTTATGCTCAAGCCTATTTATCTGAGCATCCTTAACTTTATTTGTGCCTTTGCAAGTTATAATTAGTTTGCCCCAAATTTCTTTAGGAATATTAAGGATGAAAATTGTCATGTAATATCAAGAAGTAAAGCATAATTCAAAGTGCTACTTGATTTTTCATTTAGCTCATCCAACTCCATTTCTTGCAATGTTCGATACTCAAAAGGTTTTTCAATAGTTTTACCATTTATTTTACAAGGGTGTGTGATACTAGGGTGTTAACATGCGCTGCATAGATGCATCCTAACTATGAAGAAAAGTGCTAATACAATTTTTTCAATAATCAAATAGAACATTATCCTTTAAGAAGTGTACTCTTAAGAAATCTTTGTACCATAATGATCTATTGAGGGATGTTAATCCATAGAAAGGAGTTGAGGCTCTTATACCAATTGTTAAAATGCTATGACACACAAGAGGAAAGGGTGAATTGAGTATTTAAAAAAATATTACAAGTTAAAAGTTAATTTTGAGTTTTATTAAAAACTTAGTTGCAAAAGAAAGATTAGTAAATTTTAATGGAAGAGCAAAGCAATAAGAAACCAAGCATAATAAAGTAAGTGTAGAAAAATAAAAATAAAAAAAGAGACAATGAGAATTTTACGTGGTTTGGCCAAAATCAAGAACTGGCTTATGTACATGCCTAGTCACCCTAACTAAGATTTCATTAAACAAATGAGTTTATAATCAATCTGCCATACTTTTCTATATCAGGAAAGTACAACTCTGACACGTACTTTCTTATAAAAGGTAAGTAAAACTCCAACATGTATTTTCCTACACTAGGCAAGTACAACCCCAAAATAAGTTCAAAAGAATAGTAAAAAGAAAATACAACTTGAAATATCTAAGTCTCAAACTTTAAAATAACTTTGCACTCAAGCCCACTAAATCATATTAAGATAAATAAGAAAGAAGAACTCAAACATATATTTGTGTTTTATGAAATTGAATGATATAATATGACTGAAAAATCTTTAGCACAAAGTGCAAGAAATAAGTAATATTTTTAAAGCACTTACACAAGATGGAAGACAATAATCTTGAAAATAAAATCCAAGAAAACCAATTTTTATGAAAGCTTTAATGAAATAATTTTAATTCAATCAAACTAAGAAGAAATTCTTTCAAATCTTTTGAAGGAAGAACAAAAAGAGATTAAGAGAATACTTTAACAATAAATCACATAAAATATTCATTCAAACAAAGCCATTGAAAACCAAGGATTCAAAAGAGCAAATACTTAAGTCCTTTATGTGTATGCAATGAAATCTATGACTTGAAATCATCTTTTCACCATAAGAGTGAAGCTTCAAGGATGTTGAAGGTGATTTACACTTGATTATTTGTTGAAGATGAGAAGAGTGGAGAAGATCTTTTCCCTTGAATCCAAGTGAACTTCAAGAGAAAGGATTTCGGTCAAGGTGAGAGTCTTAGCAAAGAAAAAGGGATTTTACACTTATGATTTAAGTAGAACTCCAAAAAAATCAAATTGCAAGACTTTGGTAAAAGAGGAGAGAAGTAAGAGAGCAAAAGATTTAGAGACAACCACTTGAAGCAAGGTGAGGCTCAACCAAGGCATGAAGAGAATAAGAGCGAGGAAGTAGGAGGGAAATCATAATAAGGAAAATATTTGATTTCAAATAAATGAACACATGCAAGATAAATTCAAACAAGGATGCTTTAATTTCAGTCAGAGAGAGAGAGAGAGAGAGAGAGAGAGCAAGGAAAGAAATCATTCATGTGATTTTTGGCAAAGCCATGAAGCAAAGAGTGGAAAATTAATTTTGGCTAGAATTTGAGTTCAAATTATAAATCACATGACACTAATTTGAATCCAACTCAAATTAATCAAGAAGTTGTTGGCTAAGGCTAAAGAAAGGAAAATAGATAATGCACTTGACATAAATAACTTAAATCTAATAAGGCAAGTGAGAAAATAAAGAATTAATTCAAAATTATTTTATTAAAAGCAAGGGGCTGGTCAAAACCTTTTCTAAGAGGGATTCAGTCATCTTAAATATAATATGAGAGATATTAAATCAACTAGGATTTATTGGGAAGATTTAAAGCAAGTGAAATAAATAAAAATAATGAAATAAATCAAGAGGGACTTTCGGCAATCAATCAGGAATATATCACGGGTATTTAACTAAGAAATAATTTGAATCTTTTACATAAATTAAACCAATCAAAATTAATTAATTGGCCGGCCATATTAATTCTAAAATGGAAATCTAAATATGGAAATGCATAAAATCCACATTCAATTAAATTTAAATTTGAATTAACCTAGATTAATTGAAAATAATTCAATCATGATGAAATTACTAAACATAAGGTCAGCCACAATATTCAAAAAAAAATATAACTCATTTGAAAATATTTTATGGCTAATGCAATTTAAATTTCAAAAGTATTTAAATTTAAATTTCAAACAAAATAAATTTAAAATTTTCCATAACTAAAAGAAAATTTTATTACAATAATTTTAATAATCATACTATTTCTCATGCCAAAATCCATGAAAAATTTGGCTAAAAACAAAATTAGGAAAAGATTATTGATATTAGAGAGAAAAATAGAGATAGGAGGGAGAATAAAGATTTGAATAACACACAAATAATACAATTTTGATGCCAAAATAAATGGATAATTTCTAAGACCAAGAATGAAAATTACTTAATTAAGTGAGAAATAAATCCAACTCACTATAAAACATAATGGATAATGCTTAATCTCATGCAAGTGCTTAAATTATCTAAAATATATAATTCAAGAAATAATTCAAAAATGATGCCATTAAAATATTGAAAATATATAAAAATTCAAATAAATAATATGAAAATTTTTAAGCTATTATTTTTTATTATTATTATTGATCTCTTATTTGTCTTATTATTATATAACCTAGGAAGATTTCTAAGCTATCCTAGTGATCTTGACTTTTCAAATTTGATTGAGCTCATTGAGTTTGGTTAGCTTCTTGAAACACTTGAAATAAAATATTAATTTCATCCAATTATATGTTGGTTAACATTAATATCAATTACATAAGCAACAAAGCTTATGGAGTTAACAAATAACCACTAATTATTAAATAGGGAATATACTAATTGACACTGGAAGCTTAGTCGATATCACCTTTAAATTTGTATTTGAATAACTGGGGTTGGCGAGTTCTAAGCTCACTACTATTGGAGAATCATTATATAGCTTCTTAGGTGAAAGGAGAGAGACAAATTGGAGACAAGAAGCAATTCATAATTATGACCAAGGTTGTAAAAATCGGACCGGACATAAAACCAGAAGAGGGAGAGGTTCAAGGTTGATGGTTTAGAGAATTGGCAAGGCAGAGGTTGAACCGATAATGTAATAAATATTAAAATAAAATATATATATCTAACTAAATGATATAATAATTTAAATAAAAAATAAATAAATATACATAAATAATATTACTAGTAATTATAAATTTAAAGATTAATATAAAGCTCATTAAGATATAATTATTTGTGTGTTATAAATTTAGATGAGTGTATTCAATATATCAAAATTTTAATATATAAGTTTTAAAAATAAATATAAAATATAATAAAAATATAGTTTTAAAAAAGTATAATTTTTATTAAAAATATATACTTTAAAATATAAAGTTTTTAAAAAAAACTTTATAAAATATATCTAACATAAAAAATATCATATGTAAATATTATTATAACAAATATTTTTTGTAATAAAAATATAAAATTTAAAATAGAAAAATTATTTTAAAAAACTTTATAAAATATACCTAACATAAAAAATATAGTATATAAAATATTCTTATAAAATATATATTTTAAATAACTTTTTTATATTATAAAATATAATTTGTAATAAGAATATAAAGTTAAAAATTCAAATATTATTCTAATCTTCTTATATCTCAATGTCCTTTATTATTCTCAAAATTAAAATATAGTTGCACTTTTTATTACACTCTTTATATTAAAAGCGACTAGTCTTAAAATTGAGATTGATTTCTCCTCTGTTTACACCAATGCAGTCGGGTTTTTTTGGTGATCGGACTTGCCTTACGACCGGTTCATTGAACCGGTCGTCGGCCGGTCTAATTCGATGACGTCGATCCGATTTTGATAGCATTGGTTATGACTGATTTTGTTATAGTGGAGGCTCCCACCATCTCTAACAGCATTTTTGGCCGACCACTACTGAACATGTTTAGTGTAGTGGTCTTGATGTATCATACAACCATCAAATTTCCCATAGAAGACAAGGAAATCACTGTTAAGGGAAATTTGATTCAATCTACGTCATCTACTTGAGTGTCATAGGTAGGCCAGGTAGAGAAGTAGAAGTTTTGCAATTAGATATCGTATGAACTAGAGTCAAAGTTCTTGAAGAAATAGAAGAGATTCCTACCTCACAGAAACCCAGGTGAGTTCTTAGAGTTAGCTCGACATTTGCCTCGAGCATAAAGAAAAACTTATCTAAACTCTTTCGAATGACCTAGATGTCACCTTGACTACAGTTAAAATGCCATGTTTTGATATCAACATCACTTAATGTCGACAAAGATGACTGACCAATAAAGTAAAAAAAAGAGAAAAATTGCAACTCTATCTGGCAAGCGCATTAAAGTGGAAGTCTCCATGCTACTCTATAAAAAAAAACTTTGTTAGAGAAGTTTAGTACCTAGAATGAATTTCCAACAAGATAATGGTACAGAAGTCAAGTGAAAAGTGAAGAATGTATACCGACTTCACTAATTTGAACACAACATGTCTAAACCCTCTACCCCTAAATAGACACCCACTTTGATTTGGTAGCTGGATATTTAGTAATGAGGTTTTGGATGCATTTTCAGGATACCATCAAATACAAATGCATGCTAACTCAAGAAAGACATCCTTATAACCGGAGAAAGACTTTATTCTTATAGAGTAATGCCTTTTGTGCTCAATAGCATAGAGGCCACTTATCAAAGGTTCATAGATTGAGTGTTCAAGCAACAAAAATGGAGAAATGTTGATGTTTAAACACACATAGCAAATTCAAGACCTAAAGAGAAACATTCTCCACTTTAACAAAGTACAACATGTGCCTTAACCCTTTAAAGTGCACTTTCAATTCTGGGTCAGCCAAATTCTTGGGATTTCTAATCACCGCCAAAGGCATAAAAGTGAATCCATATAAAATAAAGACCACAATTGAGATACCTTCACTAAAAAAATATAATAGGTCCAATGGCTCACAGGGTGAGTCGTCAGATTAAACATGTTCATCTCTATTCTTCAAAGATCTTTGGGGAGCTATGACATTTGTATGAACCCCATATTGTGGAAAGCCTTTTGCAAACTAAAAAATTTCACCATCTCTGCTACAAAGCCCAAAAGGAGAAACCCTACTATTATACTTAAGGGATGGAGGAGACTCAGTCAGTTCTATTTTTATTATGGAAAAAAAATGGAAAGCAGTGGCCTATCTACTATGTCAATAAATTTATGTGTGGTGCTTAGCTAAACAACCCTATCATGAAAAAACTTGCACTCACACTCAACACTAATTGTCTTAGCTCGGTGACCTCAAACAACTTCCAAGCACATTCAATACAAGTCATCATAAATAATAAGCTCAAATTTATATTTGTTAAACTAGATTGAAATGGTCTATTGAATTGAGCAAGTTTGATATCTCTTACTTGCCTCAGACAACAATCAAGGCCCAAGCACTCGCCAATTTTCTCATCGATTTTTGTGGGCCTCATAATGTCTCAATTAACCTACAATCTTTATAGTGATTATATGTAGATAGATCATCAAGCAAGCAAGGTATCGGTATAGGTATAATGTTCAAGAGTTTGGCAAGTATCACCTTAACCCACCTATTTGGTCAAGTTCAATTTTAAAATGACTAATAACTAGTCTAAATATGAAACTTTACTCACTAGACTGAGATTAGCAAGAGGACTTGGGGCTTCACATATTGTGGTTTGCACAGACTCATAATTAGTGGTAAGATATGTTAACAAGAACTATGAGGTCAGGGACAAGTCATTATAATGGCATCAAGGTGAAAATAAATTTTGGTAGTTGGAATACTTCAAAATTAAACAAATGCCTAGGGAGGAAAACCAACACGCCAATCTTCTATCCGGCAAGCCCTCGAGAGCACTTAGTTATATGACTCGACCAACAAAGCATAGAAGAAGATAAATTGATGCAAATAAAATATGAACACTCATCGAGCTGAGTTGATCCAATTAAAAGATGTTTATTGACATGAAAAGTTGAAGGAGCTACTAAATACTCGAGGAGTTTTAGGATAAGAGCATTTCTAGTACTTATTAATTTGGACTGAGTAATATGAAGATTGATAACTTCACTTAACCTTAGATATGTATGGGAGGCTAAATGAAAAGAGTCATTGAAGAAGTATATTCGGGCGAATGTGGTTGTCATTCAAGAGGAGGAACACTTGCCAATAGAATTTTAAAGCAGGGTAATTTCTAACCCATTATTAGGAAAGATAGAGAAATTTCCCATGAGGTGTATGCAATGCCAACAATTTTCCCAACTTCAACAATAATCGCCACAAGCCCTACAACCTATTCAAGCCATTGGCCCTTCCATATTTTAGGAATGGACTTGATCGGTCTCTAACAGATAGCTAGAGGAAGTTCACTCTCATCATTATGTACTACTTCAATAAGTGGATTATGACAAAGCCACTCGCTAAGATAACCACCCAAATAGTTTAGAATTTTATTTGGACTAACATTATTTATAAGTATTGGTTACCCATGTTAATTATCACAAATAATGGGTCACGCTTTTTATATCTGAGGCTAAGAGACTTTTGCAAGTCTTAAGGAGTACAACTAAATTTCACTTGTTCATCACCCGTTGAGTAATGGCTAGGTAGAAGCGATAAATATGAAGATTCTCAACTTGTTAAAGAAGAAGGTAGATGATGCCAAATTCAAATGGGTTAAAGCATTACCTATCATGCTCTGGGCCCTCAAGACCACTCCTACAAACATGATGGGGTACACACCATTTCCATTATCACATGGTTCTAAAGCAATCTTATTGATTAAGTATGAGCTCTGAAACCAAAGAGCATTAGCAATGGAAAGAATGGGACTTAACACAGGTGAGAGGGAGAAGGTAAATTCCAAAGCAATGGAGGACACACTTGGCATGCTCAAAGAATTGAGGCTCAAAGCATCATTAAAATAAGAGGAGATAAAGAGGTGAATGGTGAGTTACTATGGCCACCATGTGAAAGAGAAGCATTTCTAGTGTGCAGCTTGGTGTTGAAGAAAGTTGATGCAGTTGATATGAAAATAACTATAATGAACAAGGCTATGCAAATAACTATAATAACAAAGGCATATATAAAATTTTAAGAGCTTCAAGAAATGAGAAAATCAACAGCTGAAAAAATTTTATGTCCCTCTTAGAAGAGGCTATAATGAACATAGGATTCTTTTCTACAAGATAGAAGAGTGAATCTCAAATCTCACACAAATGTTGTTCAAAGAAGAATATTTTGAGGAATAAGACATTTTAATAATGATTCTTCAATACTTCTCATTAGCTCTAAGGAAGTTGATTAAAAATAACATTGACTTATGCAATTAAGCATTTAGACTTCGGTTGTTTAAGAGGCTCTGACAAGGAGATAACACCAAAATTCCATAGGATATGGGAAGTTCAGCACATGGAGATTAGGATGATATGCCTCCTACGATGCCCACCGAGGACCAGATATGGGCCACTATTGAATCCCATGATCTACATTTGTCAGTTAGATTATAGGATCGGCTATCATCGCATCAAAATATGTTCAGAGGCAGGGATACATTTAAAGCTTCATTTGCTCAATTATCACACATTATACCTCTTGATTCAGAACTTGTATCACGTCATGATCCTATTGATTGGTTAATCAATTCAAAGTTGACACACAGTCATAATGTTCCTTTAGAGAGGGTCATAGATCACCTTAGCTTCTGGATCAGGATGTACTTCAGCCAGTTGTAGATACTACTCCTTCTACAAGCACGGTCAAACTTTGGGTTATTGAATACTACATCATGAGATTTTTCAACGTGCCTCGAGATCATGAGCTCTTTTAGCGTCAGCCAGCTGGCCAACATAAGAGAGGCAATCATGTATATTCCTCAAGCCTCCAATGTGCTCTAGCTCACTATCAAAGATTATTCTGAGAGCAGATATCAACCACAAAAAATAAGGCATAATTACTCTAGATACATGGTGCGAGTTTCCTTGATTCAACAATATGTTCACCTCATTTTGCACGATTGGATGATCCATTTGATATGTAATTTCATTCATCTGAAAAGTCATTCAATGCTAGATTTGAGCTAGAAGATGAGTCAGTTATGACAAATTTGAGCATGGGGCGTTAGGAGCTATCTTTAGTGCCTTTCATAGCCACTTGGTTGTGTTATTTTGTATTTCCATATCACAACAGACATTTCCATCATTCCACTCTCTTGATGGCCATCTTGCTTTCTCATGGTGACCTGCATTATTAACTTATTTATACCATGGATTAGGCAAAGTGAGCATTATGATTAACTAACGTTGCTATGACTTAGATGCTCCTTGGCACTACTTACATGGATGGATTCACACATATATATAAGGAGCTTTTAGTTGTCCTAAGACACCATCCTATTTCAAAGAGCAGCATTTCCCTATGATCATGCAGTCAAAAAGGGTTATAATTGCCATATATAGATATCAATTCCAGACCTTCAGTTTCGCTTCATTACACATGACATATCACTTTCAGATTATTCATATATTATCTTTTCATGTTGTGCCTGTTCAAAGCTTGGAACAAAGATTCACAGATTCTTTTACTAATAGAGGTACACCCCTTATTATCAAAGTCGGGATCTGATGCATAGTAGAATACCTCGTTAGGTGAGACTGTCTAGCTTTATTCTTTGTTGTCATGAGTCGTGAACTTGGTGGGATACAATCCCAATGGACTATTGCGATTTTGTAGATATTCATTCCCTAGGGATGCCACCACTATTTTTTCATTTAGTAGCGGCTTCTACAACATGGGCTTTCTTTACTTTAGGGGTGGTTCAAGTTTCTATGTAGCTTCACAAAAGACTTATATAAGAGTTAGTCACCTATGGTTACTATGGATCATCCATACATACTCTTCCTTCTTATAGATAAGCTTTAGCATATAGTCGTAAATTGGGGAGCTAAAATGATATGACACTTGCATTCCACTCAACACGTGACTCATGCTCCTAAGAGATCATCAGATGAGCAGGGAAATAGTAGGAAGTAATAACGAAAGGCTTCATTAGCTTGGGAGAAAGATGATAGAGATAGCATAGTCCCATGGCAACTGGTCATGATATGGGAGTAGCAGGGATACATGATTCTACTTATATTCCCATCCCACTAGTAGCGGTTAAGCCACCGGATGATTGATGGAGAGTGATGTCATGTTGGTATTATTGACATACACTAGTCTTTGCTTCCCCGGCTACTCACCTGTCGGATGACCATATGAATATTAAAGAAGACCCACATACAAAGGAATTTGACACTGATGACTAGCCACAAGTTGGTCTTATCAGATTTGACTTAAGTTATAGTGAGTTCCACCAAGGATAATTTATCAATAGAGCTCGTCTCTTATGCAAATAGTCACCCTACTCTTAATTTAAGGGATACAGCTCAGAGGTAATTATCTGGTCTGGAGATCTCATGCTTCATCTCTAGGATATGTCTTAGTCTTTCAAATCCACTACATTGTGGGTCTTCAAAGAGCCAATGTCATATAGTGACAATATTGTATCACCTACTTCTGACCGTTGATCTGGAAGTCTTGCCCGGGCTTTCTAGCTCCTACATGGAGGCAAATTTTTTTATTAGATTATACTTACTCAATGGGTCTTGAAGTAGTAGAGCAGCAACTTTGAGAATCTCTATGTAGAGATGTTGAGTTTAGAATATTCTCATTACGCAGTGCTTATTATGAGATTTTGTCAAATACAATCACTTTTGCGAAAACTCACTCAACACTACTTCATATCAAGTCTCTTTAGTTCGTCAAGTTCTTGAGCATAGTCTTAGAGCCTTAAAATCCTATCAGAGAGAGCTTTCTATAGCAGAAATTGAACTCCTCGACATATATGTTGAATTGAAAAAGTTACAATTGAGGAGACAGTGTCTATTAGAAAGGAAATCTATGGTCAAATAGGTTATCATAGCTATAGAAGAGGATTGCTCACAGATAGATGCTCAGGTGACCAAACTTGAGCAGATTATTTCCTCATTAGTTCATGATTAGGAAGCTTCCTTTCAACATCTCCACAAAGTATGAGAGAGGTAGTCTACTATGGCCTATAGATCCCATACAGTATTTATTTGTATTAGAGAAATTCAAGTTAATCATTTGTAGCTGTAACCTCTTTTATGTCATTGTATTACATGATAAATGAAAGTAATTAGAGAGTTTCAAAGATTATGTTTTCTCACTTTTTATTATATTACTACATATAATCATAAATAAATAAATAAGAAAGCAATGAATTCTTTATGTACAATCGACATGAGAAATTTGTTGGGAGGCAATTTATTTGCATAAAATGAAATAAATTGAACATCACAGTATTGAATTTTATGGCTACAATCATAGCACCTAGGCATTGTCGCCGCCTTATAGAATCTAAAAATGCAAACCACCCCCAATGATTACCTACTTAAATAATACAGTACCGCAGCATTGTGATGCTAGTGTCGAGGCGCTGTCACGACAACATTCAATTTTACAAGCAAGAAAACTGTTGTTCTCTCCCTAGCAACAATAATCGCTCTTAGGGAGCAGGGGAATGGTTACAGAGTAAAAAACCACTTTAATAGTGAAAAATCTTCTGTAAAAGGGCAAGAATTTCCCCCACTCAACTTCTTCTTACTTTTCCCTCATTCTCCTTCTATCCCACCTACCCCATTCTTGCTCCTGGTTATTTCCACTCTCAAAAGCTTGCTTTTCGCTGCTACAAGAGAGATCTCCATGTGCAAGAGACAAGATCAAAGCCTACTATCATCGGCTCTAGGTAAAAATTTATGGAAATACTTTCATTATAAAATCTTCACTATGAAAACAAAATTTAAAATATTTCCACTATCAATCTTGGATCCGGAGAGAAATAAAGAGGCTCATCTCTGTCAATCTTAGATCTGGAGTAAAAAATTGAAAGCTCCAAACCCAAAAAAAACTCTAGAATCTTGAAATTCAAAAACCTTTGCCATTGTACTTGGTTTTGACGAGCGTAAAAACCCTTCCTCCATCAATCTTAGATCTTAAACAATGAGAAGAGCGTGTTTTCCCTAAATACGTTAAAATCTTGTTAAGGGTTATGCCACATAATTTTCATAAAATAATGTCAAATTTTGCAAGATTCTAGTTCAAAATAGAATTCCCACTCTATGGCGCATCAGAGGTGTTGTGCTCTTGGGAATGAAATCTTTGACGCCTCAGTCCAATAGCCGAGGCACTAGATATTTGGTGTCGCGACACTAAGTTCGCGAGGTTAGGTATAATTCTTGTAGTGCCATGGTGATGTATTTCAACACCACAATACTAAGCTCTCGAGTTTGATATCCTTAAAAAGTGTTGTAGCTCAATTTTTTTACGTATTGAGGTGCTACATCCTAAAGTTTATTCCACCATCAAACTTGATTCTACTGTGAAATAAAATCTTCCCTTCATTGATCTTAGGTCTGGAACAAGAGTGAAGGGTGTTAATGCACTAAAAAAATATGAAAACTAGCACTACTAAGGCATTGCGCTACCAAAATATCAAATTTCTTTGAAACTGTTAAATCTTAGGACTGATGAATAACGCCACGGTGCATGGATCCAATGTCAAGGTGCTGAGATCTCAAGTTTTGTGAAAATAATGTCTAGTCATAGTGCAAGGCCTTTGTCCCTTAAGAACCTACGCTACATTTTAGCCACCCAAAATGCATTTCCAATCAAGGATTTACCAGTGGGGTAAAATCCATCTAAAATTCATTAAAAATTTGCATTTCCAATGGATTTGACATGATTTTGATGAATTTTTTCATAGCACAAGGTGTTGTCCCTTAAGCGCCACAGCACTACATTAATTTCATGATTTCAAACACCTAGAATACTGACATCACTAAATTCAAAGTCTAAGTCTTGTCTACCCAGCACCGCCACACTGCATATGGAGTGCCACAGTGTTGACCTCTCGAATAGGACATCAAGAAATTTCTATCTTAAGAGCATCATAGTACCACATATCGAGCGTCGCAGTGCTAGACTCTCAAGTTATAGACCAAACATTTCTATCTTAAGAGCATCGAAGTGCTAGACTCTTGGGTCATAAACCAAACATTTATATCTTAGGAGCGCCGCAGCGCTGCAACTAAGGTGTCGCAGCATGGCCTTTTCGAGTTTTAAACTTATGTCCTACTAACTAGTAGCGTCGAGATGCTACTACTATGATATTATTTAAAATTAGAAAAAATTTCATTATTTTAAATTCTAGTGCTTTCAAATGACAAACAAAAGAACATATACTCAGAAATACATAAACATGTGAAATAAAAATATATTTATTAAAAATCAAAACTATTACATAAGTTGTACAAAAAAGTAGAAAATACAAAATAAAAGAAAAATGGGGAAACTAGTTATCATATTCATCATTCTTATTCTCTTCTGCTTCTTTTAACTCTAGTTGGGTACTCACGTAAGGTGGATATAAGGCGTCATAAGAAAAAGGTTTGACCTAGACTCGCAAAGCCACAATTTTCAAACATGTGAACTTCTTCATTAGAGGAGCATTCCAATAATGATAAGTTAAAGTCAACCATGTAAGAAAACTAATTCTATTGTTGATCCATATGATAGTCAAATTACTTTTCTAAGGTCTCTTGCCTATTGTTGCTCTCGCCAACCTTTTTCTTTAAATACGAGGCTTCTCCTCTAATTTCTTAGAGTTGCTCGTTTAAAGTTTTGAAAGATTAGGATCGAGGTTGTGGGGCATGTGGAGCACATGAGCTTTCCCCACCTCAAACCTTGAGCTAAATCCTCCATTTATCTTCTTCTTAGAGCATTTTGAATAAGAACTTCTTCATCGCTCTTCCAACGCGCATACGACACATAAATCATAAATAAGGGAGGGATGACCATATCATATAGTAGTATTGCCCTTAAGCATATTACAAATGGAATTATCAATGATCTTTCTTATATCAATTGTAAACCCTTTTGAATAGCAAATTTAAAATGGTCAAGCCTTAGTCACCTCACGATAATCAATATCAACTCGGAAGAAATAAAATAACATCAAGCCTTAGGCTCTATCAGGCGGCGGTAGGAAAGTTTATGATTCTTTCTTCTCACTATTTTCATTGAATATTGGCATTTTTATCAACGAAACTAAGGACTTCATCAAAATTGAGATGATCATTATAATAGGAAAGATATTGATCGATAGTATAGTTTAAAATCGTAATATGTATTAATGGTAGTACTATCAAAACTAACCAATTTCCCCTGCACAAGAACTTTATTATCTTGGCGCTCCTTCACATTGGCGAAGAATTCCCACACACAAGAATGATGTAGGAGCTACTTTCGTAGGTAAGCTTCTCCCATCCTTGTTTGATAATTCTCCACGCTCCCACCAGGATTGTGAAAACTTCTCTTAGGAAAGAGGTGCTTGTGGATGAGAGCATATTAGTAACTCTCCTCCGCTTCTAAGGTAACAAACTTATTAGCATTGCTTGAAGTCACCCTCCTCTTGCTAGCGAGTCTTTTGAGCGACATGATTGCTTTCAAAGTGTGAGAAAAATACTAGGAGAAAGAAGACTAAGAATTTTTATAACAAGAACATGAATGAGAATAAAATCCATAGCCGACCTATTTATAAACCAAACTAGCTCCCACGCTACATTAGCGATCAAGGCTAACCTCTCGAGTTTTTAAACAAGGAATCGCACTGCATCGCTTCACATGTAGCATCTAGGCATCAGTCAACTGGTCAAAATGAGTACTATGCTGGTCAAAAAGAGCACTTGTTATCACTTATTACTATTAATTAGCGCATCAGATATTGATGTGGCGTTGTAGCACTCTGACAAAGCACCATCGCATTGGTCAAAAGTTTTTCCTATCTATTAAATATACCTCATTGAATATACTCATTGAATATAATTGATCATTTTAACATAATTGAATATACCGTTAAACATAATTGAATATGCTCGCTATTGAATAATGTTTTAAGTTATCAATTCATAATATTAGGAGAATATTGTGTTACAACTATGAAGTATTAGTCTTTTATTCTCAATTGCCAACTGCACGAAGTGTTGGCCTTATGCTTGTGTCACCAACCACATAAATTATCCATCTTACACTTTATTCACCATTTGCATAGAGCGTTAGTCTTTTTTTTGTAGTTGTGAATCGCTTAGAGTGTTGGTCTTACACTTGAGTGGCCAACCACATGAAGTGTTGCTCTTACACCTTATCGCCTAATCACGCAAAAGTGTTAAGTCTTTTTATTTGTAGTTGCCAACCACAAAGAGTGTTATCGTATATATGAGTTTTCAACCACACAAAGTGTTGGTCTTACACTTTTATTCACCAAGTGCATTGAGTGTTTATTGGTCATTTAATTTTAGTCATACATAGAGTATTGGCCTTACACTTTAGTCACTAATTGGAGTTTTGGTCTTTTATTTATATTTCCTCTAATTTTTTAAGCATTTAAGTCAGTGAGTTTAAATGGTTAAAATTTTATTTCTGATCTCTAAGTTGATCCTAGTGCACTCAGGCCAAAAGTAGCTCACTGAGTGACTTGAGTCAACACACTCCTTCCTGAGTGTCAAATTGAATTATTGTAGCTTCTTGAGTAACATAAGTCGACACTCAACTCCTCAAGTTTTTTTAAACTCAGGTTGAAGGTAATTCAGTGAATAACTTAGGTTAATGTAGCTCATCGAATAGCTTATGGCTAATATGTAGCTCAGTAAGACATTCAGGTTCAATGTATCTCCCAAAGTTAATCGGGTGAGTGTACTTTATCTTTTAACAATGTCATGTCCCATTTGGCAATTTGGGCCAAGAGATAGCTCATCCAAGTTATTAGGGCCAATGTAGCTCACTGAATCATTTGATTAGGCATGATCTGCCAAATGAGTATGCCTAGGATAATAAGTAGTTCAACAAGCATTTTATTATTTAGCATTTAAACTTTTAGTTGCCATTTTTTGAATAGTATATTTTTTACGAACATGAAAAACTATTTAGCAGGTAAGAATAAATATATTTAACTAATCAAAGAACTTTTCCCACATAAGTAACTTGAAAGTAACAATATATTATAAAAGCAAATATGAAGAACTTCCTTTAAGGTGATATTCCTATGATGTTGATCATGCGAACTAGTGTCTGTTCATGGCTTTGTTCTCCAATTGCCTCTTTTTTTGGTCTTCTTATTAACTCATCAAGGTTCATTACTTTGATGAGTTCCTCAATCAGGCTACTGAGGTGTCGGCATTCATCAATATCATCTTTGTAGTCACAAATAAGACATAATATTTAGAATGATCACAACCTAAATCAGCCTTTAAAGATGATGGTCGCTTAAAATATTCCTTGTTTTGAATGATCTCCGCTAGCTCAACTATTGACACCCTCAGTAGTGTGACTATAGCTATAAATACTCACTATATTCATGGTGAATTGGTGGTTTCTTCAATTTATGCCTATCCATAGGTTCTTCTTCTCATCAAGCATGCTCTCTCTTCTTTCTTTGCCATATCATTAGAATCAAAGTTTATCCTCGGAGAGTCACTCTATATGTGACCTCTTTCACGAGTCCCTTGAGTGAGTCAATTGATTGGACAACCTTATTATACTGTGATGTGATTGTTGGCTAACTCAATAACTCTAAGAGTTTTTTTTTAGCTATTGAAGCCTAAGAGCATACATGAATGGACCCTCTTTGAAACCAAGGCTGAGTGCAGCTTGTGCAACTATAATTTTCAAATCTTTCACTTCTAACTTTTCTTTTTGGAAGCTAGTAATAAACTTCTTAAGGGACTCACCTAATTCATGTCTCATATGTAGAAGAGCTTGTGAACTCTTTAAGGGGTTCTGGGCACTAGCAAATTATGATAGGAATATTTTCTTAAACTATGTGAAGGAAGTGATGGCTCTCACTAATAAATATGAAAACCACCTGAGAGCTGACTCTTTAAAAGTGGTAAAAAAATATTAGCATTTCATTGCATCATTCAGATCTAATAGCAATATAGTTGATTCAAAATATGTTATGTGGTTAGCAGGATTAGTGTGACTTTTGTAAGATTTTCAAGTATAAGATTTTGAACTTTGGTTGGGGACTAGCCTCCATGATCCTACTAATGAAGACATCATGTTGTGTAATGAAATTCTATGCATTCTCTTTCATGCACGCTAAGTTGCCCCATTATGATGAACCTACTTCATTGAGTGTCTAACCTCTTGTTCTCATGATCATCCATGCTCATCTCACCTAAAATTATATTGAATCAAAATTTATCCATGAAGAGACGTAGGATCTTTCTTTAAGCACATAAGACACAATGCTAGTTGAGACGAGACAAAGAAAATAGAAAGCAAAATAAAAAAATTACATGAAAGTATGAAAGGATCCACTATCTCTTAGAACTCGTATAAGTAAAAGAATAAAGCTTGAGAAAAGAAGATCCCAAAGTTTGCCAACTCTTGAGTGATCCTTTTTTTTGTAAGATTGGGAAATGAGTACATAAGAAAAGTACATATAGAAAAAATATGCATTAGCAAGGTCGATTATAGAATAAACTCACCAATGATCTAGAGAGTGAGCAGTGGTGTTTGCAAAGTGAATAGTTCCCGAGCTTGGTCCCCCGCCCATGGGGGGTGAGTTGTTTGGTGTGAGTGCTTGATTGTGTAGTCACATATATATGGCCAAGTCTTTGTATGCGAGATGAGTTACTTTATGTTGGTTGCCTAATAGGGATGATCTTCTCCTCACACTTGCCCTCTGAAGCTATTTTGGGTGTGAATTACTTGCTTGAATCCTACTTCTAACAATTGAGTGCTCATATGTCGATCTTTTACCATTCATGAACTCTCATTGGGCTCTTGTGAATTCTATGGTACCACCCCTATTAAGAGACTAGCATTAGGAGGCTTGAGGAGGATCTTGGGAACTTGTCACTCAGCATATATGACTGTACTTAGGAACTTGCCACTCAGCATATATCACTTACTTGCTCTTCAGATCATTGATGAGTTATTTACATAATCATTTTAGCTGATGTGTAATTTCTTCACATATCCACCTCCTGGTCCTATAAAGAGAAATATTGTCAAGGAGGTGGGGATCTTTCTTTTTAGCATTTTATATAATTCTAGGGCGAGAGAGAAACTTGTCTACACAAACCTCATTCTCAAAGATAGTTGAATTTCTTACACCTTGCATTTTCCTGATCTATTTTTTATTTGCTCTATTCCACATGAACTAGCCCTACTTCTTACATGTCTAAAAATGGTTTTTCATCACTCGACGAATAAATTTTGTTTCAATACTTTACATAAATTTTTATCATAAATCTAGGTAAAGGACATTAATCTTAGCCTAATACACCTCCTTATCTCCTCTTATAAAATATATAATCTGAAACACATATATTATTTTAATATTTTCCTAACACTAATATAATTTGCATGCTTAGGGGGACTCAATATCTCTCTCTTTTTCTATATATTTGGAAACATGTCAATATTTTTATTTATATTTATCCCCATTTTTTTAAGCCTTTGAGTTTTGACTTGGTAGCCATAGTTTTAGTATCCTATCTATGAGTTCTAGAAATTAAATCCATAAAAATCTTCTTAAGATACTTCAATTCCCATAACCACCTATGGGTATACAGACCATATATCTTACTAAAAATAATATCTATAATTTTTCAAAATATATTAATTAAATTTGTGATTATTTCTTCATAGATGTCACAATCAAATCCCTCATCAAGACAAAGGTTATATTACCTTAAGAGGATTTATATGATATATTTAGTAAATAATGTTTTAGTTATTTCATATAACAAACAGTGGTCCTACTACTATAGAGGTCATTTTGTGCCCTTTTCAAAGTAAGGAGAGTGAAATTTAAAAATGCTTTGGTCTGTTAGATCAAATCAAAATCCATAGCCTTTAGACCACTATGTTGTTGAGATGTACTATATAAATATTGGCAAAATGATTTTTAATCTTAAAAGTTTTGAGTTTTAATTGCTAGATTCAACCAATATTGTCATATCTAAGAAAACAAAAATTGTTAAATGTTAGGTAGTGTTGCTAACTAAACTCTTCTAATGGATTCATATTCAAGAATCCTCTGTGATTAGCACATAGCTCAATCAAACAATTATCTAACATAACAATAAGTGTCTTTATGGTCATTAACTTAGTGACCAATGCTCAAGTTCCTAACATATAGGGAGGGATCAAGTTTTTATCTTATACATGATGATCCCTAAAATGAGTCTTGATTACTAAGATTTGAACCCACACCAAGTATGTGCAAAGATTTAAACCCAAACTTTTGATTCAAATCAAAATTACCAAAGTAGTATGTTTTACAAAGCCCTCAATATGACAGCACATATCCTATTTATAGCAAGCTGCATCAGTATTTATATATATATATATATATAATTTTTTATAATAATAAGAAAAATAATAATAATAAATAATATTATTATCATTATTATTATTATCATATAATATAATATGATATTATATTTAGAAATTCATCATCGATCAAATAAATGATTCTTTCGTGTTTACCGTTTATAAATCGAAGAAATATTTATTCTTGTTTGGCTAAGTTACACAACTGCCATGAAACAATGAATATTTTTGACTAGCTACAAGTCATTTGTATACGCACTCAAGGCTAACGCTTCTTCATAAAGATCTAACTTACCTCCGTGCTGACAAAAATTATTATAATTTAAAAATGAAAACTTTATTTTCAAATAAAAAACATTTTAAGGAAAAATAATTTAATGAAACATAAAGATCCGGAGTAATCTAGCCAATACAGCTAGTCACCCTCATTAATTACTAATCTTTTTATCATTTTGGGATTATGAGAAACATTATCTAATGCATGCCTTCACTACAAAAGCCTCCAATTAGCCCTTCCTCATAGGTAATGTCCTTTAATAAATGAAATATTACATGACCGTGTAGACTATGAGAGACAAGGCTCAATGTAGAAAAGGAAAGGAAGATTATCATGAAAATTGCAATTACAAAATTAAATTTTAAAAAAAAAAAACATCAACATATCAAATGAATCCCTACCAAGCTGGCATCATAGATAAAATGCTGAATGATCGAATGATCAGCTTCTATTCAGACTAAACTATACCGAGGAAATGTACCAATCTCAGAAATAGTTACTCAAATACAGATCAGAACATAAAATAAAAATCAAAAATAAGAAAGCAAAGCGAGCGTATCCCACCTTACATGTTTCTCCAACTCTCGTAAGTAATGCTTCTATATATCTCTGTAGATTTCAGTGTCAAATGCCATAAGTTATCACAAAGCCTTAATCAAACATCGATGCACCAACAGCTATCAGTTTTCCTGATTGTGCAGTCTAGCCAGAAAGGAGGGGAAGATGACTGCAAAATAAATCAAAAATCCAAAACCATTGAGGTGAGGTTAAGCAGCGGTTCCAAAGCGCTGGGAGCAAACTTCCTAGCAAAGAGATAACAGATAGTACTTGGCTCATTGTTGTATGTACAGGTGGATCCATTATTCCGTATGGATTGGATAAAACTCTCAGTGATGCTCTCCCGTCCATATGTTGCTGGATGAGGACCTCCCCTTGACCAATCTACCCAGGTTACAGTTCGGTTGGCATTGAGATCCCCATGGAACATATTCAAGTATGTTGGAATATAGTGCTCATCAGGGTAGCAGGTAGGTCTGCAATGCTTTTGAAAGATTCTGTAATACTTGTAATCTGCGACAATATTGATAGCCAGCTCCCGGTTGAACTCAAACCACTCTGACCCTTTCCTCCAGTGGGTGAGCTTAATTGCAGGATACATTCGCTTGTTATAGCGTCCACGACCACGAGGTGACTCATCATCATAGGATTGAACAAAGCTATGCACAGAGTTGATCAGGTACTCATAAACTGTGGGGAAGTTGAAAACTGGAATGCAACTCTCAGAA
Source organism: Cymbidium sinense (assembly GCA_021442155.1). NCBI lineage: Eukaryota > Viridiplantae > Streptophyta > Magnoliopsida > Asparagales > Orchidaceae > Cymbidium > Cymbidium sinense. Next base: position 226,504,360 of record CM038215.1, on the reverse strand, counting down.
AGTAGAACAAAGCGTTCGTTTGAGAAATCTAGCAGTGCATTTGCGAGGAGACGCTTTTCTGCTTCTAATAAAGTCACTGACCCCACTGGACTTCCTGCATTTACATTAAAAAAATTATCAGTAGCTGTTATCAAAACCAATTTCTGTAGTATGGAAAGGAAAAAGGTTTAGCGAGAATCTTTCCTACCATCATCCATCAAAGACAGAAGTTAACGGATGACTAGACCATAATAAATAACTTTTGCTAAGATGAGTCAATTTGTTAAGTTAGTGCAATTTGCCCTCAAAACTGAACTTGATTTAAAATTGGGCAATTTAAGATAATTGAATTTTCAAACAGGGCATGAATATAGGCTTGGATCAGATGCCACTGAAACAAAGTCAAATAAATTACCTTCTATGATCAAGGGTGGCTAACAAGCGCAGTCGTAACTCTGCTCTTGAGTGTACTTCACACAAGACAAATGGCAAATTAATTTCCTAATTCTGTAAAATATTCAAATTTTATTTAATTTCAGTCAGGCTAGCAATAATCAGCACAAATTGCGGTCCTGGCAACCAAAGTTCCATGCACTGGGGGCATACCATAGATAACTATTCTAATTATAGGATGATAGCTCCTATTTCAGTAGGAACAACGCAAACATTATAAGACTCATTGATTTTACGATATAAGGTATTCAATTCCTTTCCAGTGGCTTAAAATTTTGAAGTTAATGAACCAAGAAATGCTTATAAAATTCATATTTTGACTCATTTGAAAGAACATCGAGCAAAACGATATACAGCAACTACTAAAAAAGTGTACCTCACTGGGAATTTGCCGTTCATAGAAAGCTGAACTCTTGGAGACATTGAGCTTGTAATCCGGAAGTGCATGAACATAAACTGAGAATAGCCCTTCATGTCCTTTGAAGAACACATCCCATAAGGAAGACAACGGCAAAGGTCCCCTCGTCAGAAACATGAAAGCCACCTTGGGAATCCTCTTGAATGGATACTTTTGAACCTTGGGGAGCATTGTCGCCCTCCAAAAAAGTTCATCATCAGTCATCTTATGCATCAAATGGCTCGGCTTGACAAAATATTTTAGGGCCATAGTATCTTGGTCACAATCCGTAGAGTACATTGTCTCTGGGAAGAAGAGCTCAGTGTGCGATGTGAAATACCAATTGAATTGGGCCCTCATCGCCATGCCCAGAACAGTTCCAGCCATAAACAGAATCAATCCGCAGGCCAGCTTCATGAAGCCGTATGGTAGATCCTTCCTTGTGGTTTGAGGGAAGAAATCAGCAACGTTCTCATTAGCTCTAGCTTTCAAGATCGGCTTCATCTCCATTCGAAAATAAGCTTATGCCGACTATTACTCACTCTAACCCTTAATAAAAGCAATTAAACTACAATTTAGAATCAAAATATAGGGTTCCTGGCATACACCCTCTTCCAATGTCAAAAATTCCCTTATTAAGTCAATACCTCTAACAGAGCAGTGTATAAAACAAATCTAAACATTAAATCTTACAAATTTCCAGTGAAAAGCCTAAACCGATGCCCTCAGGAAATCCAGAAAGACAAGCAAGTAAAACAATTCATTCACATTAGAAGAAAAGCAATTCGAACCTCGAAACAGAAAAGAACAGTGAGAACCGCAAACCCGATCCACGATTACAAGGATAAGGCTCTACTTCTGAACACTCGTGTGATCTCGAAGAGGAACTTAGGGCTTGCTGAGCTTTTCTTGGATTGGCTCAACGACGAAGGTGAGAATGAAATTAACGCAATCTTTATACAAGCGGAGATAAGAGACGAAAGTAAACGCGTGCTTATAAAGTCCCTCCTGTCCGACTCTCCTTAGACTTCTTCGTTGCAGAAATTTGTCCAAGTGTAACGTTCTCGCTGCTTCTCTCTTCTGATCTAGTTGTTTGACACTTCTAAGATGAGAACAAATATCGTCCTTGTTCTCTTTTTCGAGAACACGGAACTAAACCTCAACCTGTTATTCGGATCCTGTTGCGAGGAATTGGTGGAACAGACGCAGAAGATATTTCCAATGTTTCGAGTAGAAGTCCAACTAGATTAAAGACGGCGTCGTATTTGGGTCAACGCAGTTGCGTGCGGATGCTAGCGGTGAAGACACCGAGGCAGTAGGGTGATCTTAGCGTAACGTTTAAAATCAACGTTATTGTCGGTAAAGATGTATGTAAATTTGATAACGCTAATTGTCAACTTCTAATAAATACGATTAAATATGTCGAAAATTTATAATAATCTATATTCGCAAATCAACTTCGGTGATATCCATTATTTATTTCTTTACAGGAGGTTTTATTTCTTAAAAGAAAATAGAGAAAATATTATATAAAAAGATAATAGAAATTTAAACAATAAAGGGGATTTACACCACACATTATATATATATATATATATATATATATATATATATATATATATATATATATATATATATATATATATATATATATATATATATCTTAATTCTTTAATATCTAAGTCTCTTATTTAAATGTTTAACATCCAAAACTCTAAAATACATCAAATATAATATGCTAATTATCGTAGGTCTTGTATCTAACTCTATCTAAGGAGAATCATGGATTAATCTTCATGCAGTCGAGAAAAAAACAGTAGAATATATTTCCTTCTGCACCCAATCAGTTCTTTCAGTTCGTCTTCATCAAACCTGCTCCTTCTCTATAAACACTTGTTATTATCTCTATTTTCATCTTTATATTTCCTCTTAACATACTTTTAACAATTATTTTTCTAACTTATAGGAAACACTTAAAATAAGTCAACTAACTGAATGCACTCTCATCTATCCCAACTATACACTCGAAGTCTATGACAACACTATCCCAAAAGGAAGAAGCTAGCAGAAAGATTTGCTAAAATTAAGACGTAGAGCTCACAAGAATGACCAAGGTTTATTCACACTTGACCATCATTAGAGGGACTCGATATCTATTCAAACCACTTGAGTCCATTTGGACGAGTGTAGACAACCTTAAAAAAGAAAACTCATCCTATATAAGCGACTACTATAATATCATTTGCCTCACACAAGCGACTATTTTTGAAGGATTCACCACTCCGTTTCACATACTCACCCGACCTCTAGAGACATGGCCAATTCAATAATCCATAATGAATACTCTAGTAACAATTTACTATAATATGTACAACTATCATATTCATTATAACTTCTATATTTATAATCGGCCTATAGTTTTTATGCTTATACCATCCCTTAAGTCTTACAAAAAGGTGGGACAAGATCATAGAGGAGAGACTAAGCTTTTTAGATATTACTCTTTGTACTAGTATTTCTAATAAAGATATTTACCACCTTTACTATTTTACTTGGGCTTTTTTCTTGTTGTTATTGTTATACATATGTTTTATGAATTACTTTGCATAGTCTTAATCTTTATGATTCTCTACAATGGTCTGCCATTATCTCAACTAACAAATTTGAATTTAACATCATCTTGGGTGCTAAGAGCGTGGATCGATCATATGTTGTTTCTCATCAACACAGTAAGTAGGTAGACTTACAATTCATAATGAGCCTATCGGTAAGAGTGCACTTTGACTACTCTGCACAAAGTGTTATGTCCTCTCTGATATATGCACCCTCGACGGGTTTGTCTCTTCATATATTTATATGAAGAAATTATTAAAATATTTGTTATTTTTAAATCGATCCATAAATTGATAATGTTGCATTTGATGTTGTCACTAATGTTTTGAATCCCAAACTCCATTTTTGGTTGGTTTGCAAAAAAAATTCCAACTTGTGTAATGAATGGATATTTTTTATTGGAACTCCAAACAAATTTGTTGAAAATATGTTATATCTTCTGTTGAACTATGATTGATATGTTTCGGACTTAAGCTACATATAATTGGGATGGAATTAAGTATGCTCTTTAAGTGAGTGATTCTACCACCAAAGAAAAGGAAGGAAAGGAATCTATAATCTCAAGAAGAGAATTATCATTATATTTTGCATATAAGATCTTTATAAAGGTTGGGAGTAATCTTACTTTTTTACATGTTCAGTCCAAAGAATGAGAATAAGAAATCAACCTTCTTGAAACAAGTTTATTTCTTAATCCAATTAACTTTTTTTGTTTTGTAATTGATTTGTCTAAAAAGAATTAGCATTTGCCTTGTTAAGTTTCATGCATGAAATATATGCAAACTCTCTAATATTGTACATGACCTTCTCAATAGACTTTTTGTTGCCTTTACAAAGGAGGAGTATATATCACTAGCAAATGTAAGGTGGGAAACAATGGTTTGTGCTTTGTGGAGTAGCAAATATCATGGTTGTTCAGGTAAGCTTGATTGAGATGTTTAGAGAGATATCTAGCAACCTTTTTATGATATTATAGAATTTGAGCTAAATCTCCAACCTTCAATATTTCAAGTATGAAGTCTCAACTTGAGAAAATGTTATGACTCAATGTAGATCTCAGGAGTTTCTTATTTAGGTGATCAAATATGATATTAAGGAATAATACATCATCTCAGGAGATGAAAATGTCACCTTATAATCGATTTGATTGCTTAATAAAAGACTTCTAAAATAGATGGGTATGTAATGTTCTTGAGATTTTTCTCCTGAACTATATAGTAAGATAGAATATGGTTTATTTTATTGTAGGGTTCTTAGTTTTCCATAAAGGCAAACCCTTACAGTTAATTACATCTTAAAAAGGTAACACTTTCTTAAGAAAATTCTCAATTAAAAAAATTAACTTTTACTTTTATATGGATTTAAAGCTAGAATTTAAAATAGGTTTATTTTGGAGATTCAAAAGGGAATGCTTCAAGAGAAGCAGTTCTTTTAGATACTAAATGGGATTGAGTAAGAAATATCTTGGATATTGGCAAGCCTAGTAAGCATTTCAACCTATCCTACAATTGGACTTTACATTTTTGAAATAAAATTTATTTAGATTTCAATTGACATTTTGCCTAATAACTAAAAGCTTATTCCAATAGTATGCTTCAAACCCTGATTTTAAAAGTGCTTCTAATACAAGTGACAAGCTCAACATAGTCTAATCCTTGAAACTTATGGGTCTTCTTCTCACTTGAGAATGAAAACATATCCTAGACACTTTTAAACTTACTTCTTATTTGAGAGGGTTATCAGCTAACACCTTTTAAATAATTTTAAATCTATGAGTTTAGTCTTATGATGGCTATGTTATTATGTTTATGAGTGAAAACTAAGAGTCTAAACTCACTCTCTAACCACTAAGATCATGACTAGCTTGTTATGCTTCTAGCTAATGCAATAATTTTTTACTCTTACATATTTTGACTCATAATTTCATTTGATGGTTTTGGGTATGTCAATAATATTTTGAATGAGATGCAATTAGAAATAAGTCATGGGCCAAATCAAAAAAGAAGGCAGACTTTCTCAAAAAGGGTGGTTGTCCTCACAGGTCAGTTATACCTTTTTATCAATGAAAGAAGGGAAAATTTCAAAATTTTGAGAAGAAATATGCAATCATAGTTCACATATCTAGGATTTCAAGTTTCTTTTAATTTTTACCCACAAGGCTTTAATTAATGAAGTTATGAGTCGATTACTCTGATGTTTAATTTGAATTAACTTAATATCGTAAAGTTGAATAAATTATTTGTGGTAAAAAAATTTTCTTTTTTGTAAGAGCCTAATATATCCAGGCTTCATCACAACATATCAAAATTTATAAATAAATATATGAAAAGCATGTTGTTTATATTATGCATTACAAAATAAACCAAGCTAAATAAGTAAAATTAAATGGATCAGTGTGGCTATGTACCACTACACACCGTAGAAGAAAATAAAAAATGGGTAGTCGAGCTCTGCCTTTATATAGTCTAGCTTAGAGCTAAAGTCTTGATCTATGAGGCTCTTCACTTAGGACCATCTCTTTCTACAAAGACCTCCTTAAGCTCCATAAAGGGCCACTAATAGGTACAATCAGCTCATGTTAATCTTAGACTTCATAGATTCTAACATAATTCTAAAATTAAATTATATTTTAAAAATCTAAAATAAATCCTAATCCATGCAAAATGAATGTTAGAAAAAACAGACAACACATGAGTAGTTATAATGCAAATATATGAGCTTAACACCAATAGTTACCATGCCCACATGTTCTATTGGGCTATGCTTAGGTACTTAAAAAACACCTTCAAGCAAATAATATTTATTATATTTTATTACAATAGTCTCTTCAAGCACATCCCCTATAAAAAATAATGTTAGACTAAAAAGAGGGTCCTGACATCTAGACTAGCGAGCAAATAATTCCTAGCCATCTAATTTAAAATAGTACACCACAAAATAGCAAAAATATCTCATCATAAAATATATCATTGTCCTAAACAAAGTCTATGGTTGGTGACTTAATAATCTAGTATATAAAATAGAGGTTTGTGTGGCAAGTCTATACTAAACTTGTAAGGTTTAAGTTTTGATTTAGAATTTAAAGTTTGTTCAATTTACATTAGATGGTTTCAATTTAGATTATTTAATTGATTTTAAATTTTATTTCTACCATTATTTAATATTTAATGCTAAAATTGATTTTAGGTTTTAGAGAGTGAATAGGAGATTATGTCTTACTTGTGGAAAGGCCCAATCTACTTAACACACTAATTCTAATAAAATATTTTTCAATGGATGAGGATTCAATTTAAAGGTTATAACCTAATGATCTACACATTCTAATGTTTATTAATATGATTATGTAGGTTACAAGGCATTCTCTTCATTTTCTTTATTGACTTTAGGTCAATGAAATGTTAAGAGATTCTTTTAAATCTAGAACATACAATACTTTACAAATTTTAGGAATGGTGACAACAAAGACTAGTAGACTCTTATATTATCTACAAATATCTAACTTTTCCTATCCCTAATCAATAAAATAATTGATAAGGGTAAAATATTTGATCAAAGACAATATTAAGTTAGCATTCTCCTCATAATTTTGAAGTAAGCTTTCCTAGAATAAGTATCTTTCTCTAAAAAGATTTCTTTAACTAAAATATTTAAGGAGTGGTATTTCATGGACAACTTAATTAATTTTGATCCCTCTAAATCCTACAATGAATTTGAAGTTCTTTGGGTTGACTTTTAAAGGCACATTTTAAGAGACTTTCCTTTAAATTGTAGTGGTATAATAATCTTACAAGTCATAATGACAATTTTGCCTTTTTTTCCCCATTTTTTTATTTCATTTTTATCTCATCAATTTTTTAGCAAGATGGTTTTTATAACACTTCACTTGATTAAGAGTGAGGATAATTTTGATCATGACCCATTAGTAAATTGCCCCAACATCCTTGAGATGGAGCAACATGATTATGTATTAGAATAACTCTTTCAGGATTCTGAATAGTACACAATTCTCATTCTTAGAGATTATTTTGATTTAATCATATAATTAATCCCTGGATGAGAATAATTTTTACACTAAAATGTTTTATTCATTCTAATTTCTATTATAAGTAATAGAAGCATTGCTCATGTCTCTAGAATGGACACGGTTGAATTTAATCATCATCGTTATTATTGAATTGTTATTAGCCAACCAAAAAGAATGCTTCTTTCTCATGTTAAGCCATCATTGTCCAACTTTTCTCTTTTCTTCTTCTTCTCTTTTTTCTTTTTTTAATATGTAACAATAACTTGCAATTTGATATCCAATCACATGCATCAAGGAGTTTAATTTATTGGAATGGCATTAAGCCCAATATAAAGCTTATAAACAACTATTTCTGGAGATAAAATCAACATTTCATCTTAATCCTAGGTAAAATAGTCCATAAACTTTATGAGCAACTTGATTAAGTCATTGATATTGGGCTCACTAAATAGTGAGTTTATAGATGCTCGTTGTAGATCAATTTTTATTCCTGGGCTTATTTTTTTTAACTCATTGAATGTGAATTTAATTTCTCCTTCAAATTTTAAGGGTGAGTCAAGAATTTGAAGATTATCTTCTTCTTTGACTTCTAAACAACACTCGTCTAACGAGTTAGACTAATGCATTGGGTGAAATTTAAAATACTAATTATTAGTTATTATTAAGCAAAAGTTATCATCTTACAATGGCCCTTATAGTGTTGAACCTCAAGCTAGCTTTAGACTTTAGTTTCTTGAATTTAGGGCTTCGTGGCTTACTTTGACATTAGATTGTATTTTTAATCAACTTGCAAGATTATGCTTAATTGAATATTTTTATATAATGGATACCAAAAAGGTAAATCTATCATTTTATTGATATTCTCATCTTTGAGGTTTACACACTTTATTAATCTAGAAGATAAAAATACAAAATAAGTTTTCTAAACTTTTTTAACTTATCCGAAGTTAGGGGCCACTTTATCACTTCACATTGGTGAAAGGAAGATAGAATTAAAGTGCCACCCACATATTTATTAAGCTTCTCATAGACAGTCTCTGACTTTATCTTTTTAGCTTTTGACCCAATCCCTTTTTTTGTTGTCAAATTCAAATGAAACTTCAAACTTCTCTTTGGTAAGGCACTAAACACACTTGATTCTTTGTAATCTCCAAATTGATTTGTATTACATGGAGGATTCCTTTCACTATATATTATTTTTTCCACTTTTCTCCATTTTCAATTTTTTTAACATTTTTTATGTTCTTTAATGCCTTATCAATAATGGATTTTATAGGGCCAATAATTTACCCTTTTGGCAAATAGTAGGCAGCATCCTTATCTCCTAAATAAAGGATGGTTGTATATCACTTCCATGGCTATATTATATTGTATGTATATGTATATGTATGTATATATATATATATATATATGTGTGTGTGTGTGTGTGTGTGTGTGTGTGTGTGTGCGTGTGTCTGTGTGTGTGTGAAGTATTGGTAAAGACATGGAAGAGACCATCTAATACTTATGGATTTAAAGTCTACTCAAAAGAGCATTAAAGATATTTATGAATTTCTAAAATTTGACTTTGCTTCTCATATCTTCAATCAACATGATTGAGTTTAAAACTTAACCTTCTGTTTATTGAATTTACATGGAATCATCTCATCAGAGCTATGCATGTGTGTACTCATCCTCAAATAGGTTTAGAGTTATAATGTTGACTGATACACCTGGATCAACAAACGTATTTAGGTTCACTTGAGTTAGTGTCCTATATGTAGCCTGTTGGTCGTTTAAGCTTCAACCAACTTTTTGTGCTATTGACATTTATTATCGTCAAAGATTTTCTTCAAAATTGGAAGCCTCCCATGAATAAGAGTGGCTACTTTTTTAAATCCTATAAGTCAAATATATAGAAGACAAAACTTATCAGTTCCAAACTTCTATAGTGATTGTTTTTTTTTTTCTATAGTCATGTGATATCATTCACAAATTTTGCTGAGACATTAGCTATGGAATTTTTTTTTTGGTGACATCTAATATAAAATTACATAAGGAACTTCTGGAGGTCATAGGATTATCCACATTGATTATTATATAAAGAGATTGATTTTATTCAACAACTCATAGTAACATATTATATTAGAATGCCACATCAAATAAGGTTGTTTATAATTGAGCAAGGCAAATCACTAAGTCAATTAATGCCTTAATCAATGATTTCATCATTCTCCTAAATAAAACAAAAGCATCATGGATGTTTAAATTTATAAGAAACTTCTCAAGATTAGCTAGAGCACTATAATTGATCTTTGAAGAAACAAATTGATAGATTAGAAGAATGATCTCTTTATGAAAGCTTAGGGATTTAATTACCATTGATAACTTATTTAGTCATTCTTTTAGCTTATCTTGTGGCAGTTAATCTCTACCATTTTGAAGTTTTAATTTTAATAATCCCCTTTAATTTAAAGGGAGGATGGTAAGGTCAGCTCTATCCTTAAGAGTTCTTTATATCCTTCTAGTGAACTATCAGAGTTTAAAAAATTCAATTAATATTTAAAGTTTCACCCTAAAATTTGCAATAGAAGCATTATTATTAGAATCTAGTTTTTATAAAACCTTGAGGTCATGAAAATTTGAGATTTTTTTAAAAGGGATCAATTTTTTCATTAATATTTTTAGAACTTCTTGCCAAAATTAATTAAAGCTATTTGTGAAATATCATTTTTTTTGTGTGCATATTAATCATTTAGTAGAGAGATTTCATGAGATTAATTTTCATATATTATACCCTTTTTTATCTCAATCTTTTCTTTTGTCAATAGAAGACAATAAAATCTTCTTTTGCTACCTTTTTCTTTACTTCTTATTATTGATCAGAAACATGAGGTTTATTTCTACTATCATCATTTTTGGTTATAATGTATATTTTTTTTTCTTTCTTCCTTTTTATTTTAACTCTCTTTTAGACTCTAAAGATCCAAGTTTTTTTTTAGAGGGTCTAAGAGGAAATCATCTCTAAGTCACTTCCTAGAACTCGCTAATCAGCCTACACAACTAACTTCCAAGTTTCTAGTGGACATGTAAAAAAAGATTTGAATATTTTGAAATAAACTTAATTAAAATTTAATTACATTTATCAGCATGAGAAGCATCTATAGTAGAAGTAGAGGGCTTACCTTTAAATTTCCTTAATTGACCCCTGCTCAAGGTTAATATGATATTCTATTTAATTTGTAGTTGTTTTCTTTAATCATTCTTGAGCTAATATTTGAATGTAAAATAAAACTCAATCCATTATGTACTAGTAGGGATAATAGCAAGAGATAACATGAGTTCTAAAATTTAAAATTTGTTCATTTGATGAAGATTTTAAAAGAACACCTTTGTTTCAATATATATTCTCAAGTGTCCGTTGCTTTCCCAATGTTGGTAAGGGCAATAGCTAAAGCGATACCCACTTCCATCATTTCCATGGGTTCAAAATTTAAATTTTATTTATTTGATGAAAATTTGACAAAACATCCTTACCTTAATATGTATTCTTAGTTGTTAGTTGTCTTCAAATGTTGATAGGGAAAATAGCTTAAAGCTATACCCACTTCCATTAATTTCATACATTATTTTGAAATTTAGAGTTGAAAGCACCCTTATTCCAATATACATTCTTAGGTTTTTGTATTAGAACAATAGGAGATCAATTTAAGTTTACCTAAGCACTAAGGCGGTGGCCTAAGTGTCTAAGTAGGAAGCTCCTTACTAGGGTTGGAACCTTATGTGCTAAGGGGATGAGTGTTAACTTCATTTAAAAATGATATCAACACAACTCATGGTGTCAAATGCCTTCCTTATATTAAGCTTCCTAATTAGGTTGCCTCATCTACACTTTTTATTAAGATCTTTAATAAATTTCTAGGGAAGAAGTATGTTATCTATAATTTGTCTCTCTTTCACAAATCCAGCCTAATTATTTGAGATGATGGTTAGAAGAAGGTGTTGGATGCAGGATGCAATTATTATGCTGATGAGTTTGCTAATGCTTGATGTTAAGCTAATTGGTTTGAATTATCATAATCTGGTGTGTCATTGTTCTTACGAATAAGAATTGTGGATGATTTTAAGAAATAGTTATGAATCACATTACCTCTGAAAAAGCTTTTAATAGTAGCTATTATATCCTCTTTTAGAATATGCAAAGTTTTTGGATAGAAAAAAGTTGAGAAGCCATCAGGCCCAATATCCATTCAATAAATCTAAAGCTATTTTTATTTCCACTTCATCATGGATTTTTGTTAGATCACCTTGTATTTTGATTCTACCTTCAACAAAGAGAAATGAATTCAAATTTTTGTTGTGGGTTTTTAAGGAGCAGTGATGAATAGCTATTTAAAGTGTTCAATATAACTAGCAATAATATGTTCATGTTGTTGAGCTAGCCCATTATATGATTTTTTTATTTTGATTATTGTTTTTCCCTCTTCTTTCTTTCTAACGCAAGCATACAAATATTTCAAATTTCTATCTCTTATGAGAAAGGTGGAAGTAACAACTCTTTGTCTTCATAGTGCTTCCTCTCTATCAATATAGTTTTGAAGATTGCATTGTTTAATTAGAAGTTGGGAATCAAGATCAGTGGTATCTTTCTCATGTAGTCTCTTCTCCAAATGGCAAATTTTAGATTTTTCATCATCAATAAATTTGTTTATATTGACAAAGACCTTCTAATTCCATTTCTTAATGGTAGCAGCTTGTTTCTTTTTTGTTTTTTTATTATTTTATTATTATTATTTTTTTTTTTGCAATTTTCATTGCTTAGACCATAGATTGGTAAATTTCTCATCAATCCAAGCCTCTATGACATAGTTAATAAAGTTAGGATGTAAGGTCCACACGTTAAGAAACCCAAAAGGTGTATGCTTTAGTTTGGAGATTCAAAGCAACTAACATCTCTCTTAATAACTTCCAAGCATATATCATTGAAGATAGTAGATCTTTCATCAATTTATTAAATCTAACTTTCATTCCCAAGAGAAGCTAAAATCAAACTTGCTCTTGACTCTTTTGATGGATTCAAAATAGCTAGACTTGATCGGTTCACTACACTTTTCTATCAGCATATGTGGGAAACTATAAATGCTGATGTTATCAATGCATTTGAGCCTTTCTTTAGTAGTCAGAATATCAATAACTATTTCACAACTTCTTCTAAATCTTTTATCCCTGAAGGAAATGATAAACACAATTGGGAGAACTTTTTGTCCAATTAGCCTCACTAGTGTAATCAGAAAAATAATCAGCAAAATAGTGTACAACAGAATTCAACCATATTTTCACAGATTGATTTCCATGAATCAAGTAGCTTTTAGAATAAGCTGTTACATCATTGACAATGTATTAAATCAAGAACTTCTAGTGGACTTGGACAAAAATGAGGAAGAAGAAGAAGAAGAAGAAGAAGAAGAGGCAACCTACTAATTAAACTAGATATAAGAAAAGCTTTTGGTAGTATTAATTGATACTTCATCCAATATATCTTGGAAGCAAGAGAATTTAAAAGAGAATATTGTATGATGATTAGAATGTTACTAACAGATAACTTTCACTCAATTTTAATCAATGGGGAGTCTCATGTCTACTTTAAATGACAAGGAGGTGTCAAGCAAGGTGACTCTTTTTTTGTACTCTCTTCATCATTGCTTTTGACTACTTATCTAGGATGCTCGACAAAGTTCAAGAAGAAAGCATTGGTGCCTAATTTTCAATTAAGGGGAGAATCAATATATCACAATTAGCTCCTTTCCTTTTGTAATGCAAGCAAAAAATCTATTAGGAAAACAATGCAATCCATCAAATTTTTTGAAGAGATTTTAGGAATGTCCTTCAATATATTGAAATGCCAATTTATGGTTAGTAATCACTCTTGCACAAGTAAAATTAGATGGATTAAGCACTTCACTAGATTTTCAAAATCTTTACTTTCCATCAAATACTTGGGAATAAACATTTAGAAAGGTTAAAAATTAAACCTCATCGCTGACATTATTGTGAAAGGTAAACAACAACAAAAAACTATTAGGAAACACATCTCTATCCTATGAAGAAAAACTCACTATTGTTATATATGCTTACTAAAATCAATCCAACTGTACACCATCCAAGCACTAAACATACCATCTACTGTATATTTAATGAGTGTAGGAATGCAAGTAAATATTGAGTAAATTGGAAAATAAGGAAAAGGGGCCTAATTTTGACATATTGGAGAATGCAAAATCAATCACTTTTTCTTCATATAATCATTGTGGTCTCTTTCACAATAAATCTAAAACTCACATCCTTGACAAGTCATGATCTCACTTTAGATAAACAATTAATGGAACAAAGAGTCACTTAACAAATTCCTTCCCCCTCATATCTTTTTATTACATATCAAAAATACATATAACCCTCAACAAAAGAATGTATTAGTATTAAAACCAAGGAATCCCAATCAATCTCCAAATCCATTCACTATAATATTTTCACAATCACAAATTTGCAATGAAGAAAAATTATTAGGAATAAGAGCCTAAGCCTTCTATGTCCTTTAACTAGAGATTGTTTCATAACATATTGCCAACTAAAGATATATTGAAACTCTTAAGTATTAAGACTTCCATCTAAATGTCCATTATGCTCTAACCATTATTCACTTATTCTTTAAATAAAAAACCAACAAGATTATCAAGATTATTTAAAATTATCAAGAAACTATGTTGGTATATAATCATGTCCACACCCTAATAACATGGTTATCCTAAATTGTAACATCAGTAGTTTTGTAATCTCATACATCAAATGACTTCATTGGATCATTAGTGGCACCAAAAATAAGAGTTTGGATTCAGGGGTAGTAGCCTTGATATACAAGGTCTACGGCGGTATCCCCAACATGGGTTCAGGGGTAGCACCACCTAGCGAGGTTTGGAGCAGCAACCCTAGTGATGGGGTTTGGTAACTGACTGTGAGCTGAGGCCCTGATGGTATAGCCTATATAGTAATCAAAATCTAATTTGAAGTAGAAATTATTGAAAGAAGATAGGCACCAATTGTCCTCTTTGACACTCCAGTAGCCAGTTGACATCTTTGATAGTTGTCGGGTAGTCAAAGTAAAAAAAGCACAACAAAGTAATTCTACTCACCAAAATATAATGCCTAAAAGAGATCACCTAATCTTCCTATTTGGCCATCCACTAAGCTCCAACCTAAATGTTTTTTCACTCCAATTTCTTTACAAAAAACCAAATTCTCTTTAATTCCATTTATCAACATGTTTAAACATGAATCTATATAAATCTAAATTCAATGAGGTCTCAAATGATTTAATTGGATCATTTGACCAAAATAAACCCAAATGGACCCTATTGAATCTAATTAAATTAAAATTGATTTAAATAAAACATCCAAAATCATCTAAAAATCATAAATGAACATAATTCAAAATTTATGGAGATTAATTTGACCAATTTGGTTATTTGACCCAAAAAAACTCATGTTGATCCATTAAGCCTAAATTGGGTCAAAGTGGGTCTAAATTCAAAATCAACTTCAAATAAAATGTGATTTAAATCATTTCAAATACTTACTTAAACAAAATTGAAGTTCAAACAAGCCAATTTATTCATTTAACTCAATTAAGCCCAACTTAATCCATTTGGATTAAGATGAGTTGATTTTGGGTTAAAATTAAAATCTAATTTAAATTAAATGAAATTAATTAATTATAATCATCATAAATGATCAACTAAACATAATCAAATTTAAATCTAAAGTGGTCAAATAGACTAAAGAGTCCAACTTGACTTTTTTTGGGTTAAACCCATTTAAATGGTTAAACTTATCTTAAACTACATCAAACTTAAATAAATATGGACCAATTGATCAATAAATCCTTCAATGAATAATTAATATTAATTGTAACCTAAATCTAATACTGTTAATTAAAGAAAACATAATTAAACCAACTCAACACAATATCAATCCAATTGAACTCAATGTAAACACTTAACCTAAATCCAAATCAAATAGGCTTAACCTAAAATCTCAAGCTCATTATAGCTTGAATTAGTTAGCCAATAAATAATCCTAAAGAGATGAGGTGGCCATGAAAGATGATATGAAAGACATGGAGAGGAGAAAAGGTAAAACCCATGCACATGAGTCCAAGCAATTCCATCTCCTCATCCCATAACCCATTTGGATCAACCTATGACTCATTTGACATCCGTAAGAGGTGGTCAAATGCCCATGCCATGGGATGGAGGTAAGGTGAAACCCGGTGGCCGACTCACCTTATCCCTCCAAGCCTCACCCATGCTAGATGCCTCATTTCCTAAAGGATTCAAACAAGTGCTTTGACCTTCCCATTACCTTCTAAGCACAATTTGAATGGTCGGTCATCCAATGCCATTTCCAAAAATGGAAAACCTTACAACCAACAATATGAATTCTTGGAGAGGTCGAATTAGCAGCTTTTGCTCATTTCAGTAGCTTTTCTAAGTGAAATTGAGGATGAACAAAACTTCCCCTCCTCCCAAACCTTTTTATCATCCTCCACACCAAGCTCTAGTGAGTGGCTGCTAGTATTGGTCTCCTCACCTATCCAGAGGTAGGCAAGCCATAAAAACTTCCCTAAAGCTTTGTTTAAAGTCCTTGAAGGATTTCAGAAAGAGATATAGCACCAAGGATCAACACTAATGAGATAACTTGAAATTCGACCTCGCTTTTAAATTTGTTTGGTCGTTTATGAAATGAACTTGGTCTTGGATAAGATCAAGCTATGTATATCCCTTCTAGTTCACTCCTTGATCATTTTGCAATTAAAATCTTGCATTCTTGTTATGTAGATCATCAAGCCACGAAAATCAATAGTGCTCATTCTATGTTGTGGATGAGGGAGATGAAATCCCAACCATTCATTTCTCTTATATAGAAAGAACAATTGTGATCTAATTGGATTAATTGATTTAATTCCTTAAGAAAACCACATATCAATTTGGTTCGATCTTTGATTAGATGGCCTTGATCCAAATTGCATTCTCACCGCCATCATACATGGGATTCTGTGGATCCTATGTGACCCAATCACACCGCATAAAAGCGGCATAGTGTCACATGGCTTTGAGTGGTTTAAGCAGGAATATCCAATTTTTATATTTCAAAAATGTAGAAAAGTGCTAAATAAAACTTTAAAAGTCATAGAAAATGAAATACTTAATCAAAAAAAATGCAATTAAGGGCTCTATGGATTCATGTCAATGAGAGGAATCCATTAAACCTAAAATTCTCAATTTTTATAACTTGATTGGGTTATTTAATTTAAGTTTATTAAAAATAATCAAATCTAAATTAACCTAAAAAATTAAAACAATTAACTTGAAACTTTAAGGAACTAAAATTAAGGTCAAAACACATCTTCAATAAAACTTTGGTGAATTGTTGGTCATTTAGTTTAAATATAGGAAATTTTCAATCTCTAAACCTCATTTAATGAAATAAATTAATAAATAATTCAAGAAAATTAAAGAAAATCACGGTGTTAACTTAAAACATCATAATACACTTAAATAAACATTATAAAAATATTAAGATGATTGAAATCCATTAATCCTCAAAATGACATAATTAGGTAATTAAAGCATTAATTGATTCATTTAAATAGTGTAATCTTTGAAAAATCAGAAGAAATCAACTAAAAATTTTAAAAATTTAATTAAACCCTCTCTGAAGTCATCCTTCAAAGAGAAATGAGGAAAAATTAAAAACCCTAATTAATACTCAATTAATGAAATCTCTAAAAAATTATTTAACCCAAAAATACATATCTAATCAAGATAAAACCTTAAATTGAAATTGACAATAAACCCCACTTCTAATAATATTTTCAAAGTAAAAGACTTTTCATATATTTGATAATCATCTTGCTTGGTTACAATGATTCACGCTCTATTTTGGGCTGACATCGAATATATGAATTATTCTATTATAGTAGCTCTCATTAAATATGAACTTTTCTATTAGAAATCTCAAAAGAAGCAAATAAATTAGAATCAATTTTATGCCTTCATTTATCGAGGGTTTCTTTCAAAGGTGTCGTGAGTGTAATTAGCAGATCAATATGTCTCCTTAAGAGAATGGGTGTTAAAGACTCATTTCCTTTCCTATTAACTTGGTGAAGTACTTATAAATGATTATTTGTTGCAAATATAGATAAGAACTAGATTCTAAATTTTATCTTTTCTTTATTGGTTGTGTTTTGTGTTACTTAGTTAATACACCTCCACCTCTAGCATGCACTGGGTGGGCACAATCTTTCTCCATATAAGGCATATGTTTAATTCACATTTATTACCTACCTAATCTTAAAAGCCTAAGAGTTTTGACTTGGTAATCATAGCTATAATTAGTATTCATATCCTATTAAATTGAACAAACATGTTATGTTGTAATTTTTCATAGAAAAATTGGAATCTCAACTCATATAATTTGAATACCTATTTTCTAACAAAATTTGATTTATTGTTCCTTTAGACAAATGACTAATACAAACGTCACAATCAAATCGTTTATAAGGGCAAGAATTGTGCCACCCCAAATAGATTTATAAGCTTGAACTAGTACTTTAAATTTTAATGATTCTAAATAATAAACTAGAATCACTATGAATAATTAACTTCTATAGAGGCTACTACAAGCCTTCCTCAAAGAAAAGAAATAGGGCATGATTGGTCTCTTGTCTTTTCTAATTGACCTCCTAAAAAGAGACTATTCTCTGATGTCTCTCTTTGATCACCAAATCTTTTGTTTTTACTATATTTTCTAGAACATGTATATTTACCTACTCATCTTTTATAAAATTTAAAAGCCTATTACGCCTCATAGATATTACCCAACAAGTAAAAATTTGTGAAAGAAATAAGCCTACAACCATTATTGATATTTTTATCTCTTCAAACAAGTTTATTAGAATAGTCATTTAGCCAAGATGGTCTCTTACAACTCAAATAGTTATAAGAGTCACTCAAGATACATCTAAAATTTTAACTAAAAGAATTCAAGAAGCCATTCAGCCCATGATGAGTAAGGCAGTTATTATGTGACAACTAACTACTCTTTCTACCATGGTTAGTTGCCAAGCATTAAAAGATTTTACTTATTAGCCCTTACTAAAACAAATATGATGTAGAATGCTCTCCAAATTTTGCAAGATAAACTCTTGCTCAAAATGATGAATCCACTATTAAGTATTCTTTTCTAATGTCAATAAGTAAAAGAAGCGATTTTGACATACTTATCTAGATGAATGAAGAAAATATTCTACAACAAAAAGATCATGTTATCTCTCTAAAGCTTATTGAGGCAATGCTCAAGAAAATTGTGTATGACAAGCCTTCTTCTAACAAGTGGGTTAGAAAGGTAACTCTTAAAAAATCTATTATTACACCATCAAAAATACAATGTCTCAATTATCAAAAATAATGATGAAATTCTAAATAATTCAAATGTAGTAGATGACCTTTACAAAGAAACTATTCTGAAAAATAAGAAATTACCTAAAAACCATATCATGGTAACTACTAGATTGGGAAGGTAACCTCTCTAAAGAGAAGAAATTTCCTAAGAATATTCCTTAGATATTATTCAAGAGAGGAAGAATATTTCATACAAGAGAGAATAGAGTCACGGCACTTGAACAAGATAAAGAAGAACATCTTTAATCCAAAGCTTCAAGAAAAGTTAGTCTAATGGTCGTTGCCATGACCTCACTTAGTCTCAAGTTGGAAATTAGCCTTCTGCAACTGATGTATCTTAGAATGACACTTTTTTTAGTGCCTCAACCTATCCTTGTACAAGAAATCCAATTTACACCAAAGTAATCATAATATTCTATCATTTTTGTACCAATTGCTACAAGTTTAACAACACCATTATTTGATGCTCATATTAGATCTATGGTTAAAGGCTACAATGACAAGGAGAGTCTTTCATTAAAAGGGAAGACCATATTTTTAAGAGTATGAATCAATATTCCTAAAGGCTTTGTCCTTTCAGATTTTACACAACTCAATGGGACTAGTGATCCTAACAACATGTTTCTTAAAATATAACCTTTTGTTGTAATATTGTTAATAATAATGGCATCTTATTACATCACTCCATCACCTCATTATAAAGATTTGAATTTCAATGGTGATGAGTCGGTCAAAATATTTAATGAATTAGAAGAAGTCGTTATAAAATATTTTCATGAATGAAAAGGAAGGTAATTACGCACGTTTTAATGACCTCTCAAGAAAGCCAATTAAAATGCTAGTAGACTTTATAATTCTTTTGCAATATATGGCTATGAAATGTGAGCCACCACTCTAAAAGATCATGTCATTGACATGTTATTAGGTGGTATTACAAGGAAAATAGCCTTGCTATTCAAACTCTCATCTATTCATACTTTGAAATATTACTTACAAAACTTAGCCTTTAAGGTGAGACATTTTATGTAATTCTTGAAGAAGATAATTAATGAAATAATGCAAAAAAAACCTTTCAATCCTCTAGAAGAAGTGGAAAAATTACTATGTATTTTTCTCAAAAATTTATACTAAAGAAAAGTAGTAGTGATTTATTCGACTAAGCTATGTAGTAGGAAAATCTAACAACTTTTCAGGTCAAGTTGGATATGGCTTCTCCTTTTATAAAGGACATAATCAAGAAGCTTTCTGATCGCTTAGAAACAACGCCCATTGCAAACCTCCATGCCATCTTTTTAGGAATGTTCAGAGAGTTCGTTCTTCATGAGATAGATTGATATATATTCAACCATATTTTCCCTAAGGGTTTCTTTAGATCTAGGTTCTACTTCCTATGAATGCAAGCATTCATAGTTAATTACCCCTCTTACCATAAGAGAGCACTCTCAATTAAGACTAAAAATAGACATATTTCTTTGATATGAATAGGTGTTTAAAGGTGTGATGTGATTGACTATATAAGGGAAATAAAATGGTAGTCCCAATCAAGATCTCATGATTTCGTCATCCTGAGACTACCATCATTCCAATCTACCAACATCAGAGGGCTATTAACTGTAATTCCCATGGAGTCTAATTAGCAATCATGGGCTACCTCATCTCAGATATCATGAGTAGACTAAAGGTGTTGTGTAGGTGTTTAGTGAATTAAGGATAAATTTATAAGTTTTTTCAATAATTAAATGAAGTTTACTTTACAAACATATGTAGGGCTCCTTTGGAATGCCATTTGGGTGTTCACATGGCGAAATATATGGATTGGACTTACATCTCTTTGGAATTCTAGTTATATTTTAAAATTTTGCATGACAAACATATAGATTGGACTTACATCCCTTGGAAGGCCATTATGGTGTAGAGATTCATATGGTGAACATATAGGTTAGGCTTACATTCCTAGCTAATTTCAATTAGATTTTATAAATTTGCATGTGAATATATGAATTAAACTTACATTCCTTTGGAATATGAGTTAGATTTTGTAGGGGTGTTTGTATGGCAAACAGAAAGGAGTTTGATTTAATTTTTGATAAGTTTTCTAGGGTACAATGACATAGCTCTAGGGTTTCAGCACCATGGTTAAGAAGTTACGCTTTAGCTCCTAAAGCTCCACACCAAGCATGGGCGAGACAGCACCTCAGCACTATCAAGAAGAAACATAAGACTCAAAACCATAGGGGGCATCGCTTCGGCATAGTAAACCCAATGTCACAGCACTAAAGCACCATGAAGAGTAACATAAAATGGGTTTACTTTTTGACCAATATTATTCAAAAATTCATTCAAAGGCCGACAAGCTGGTAGGCGCATTTAACAAAAAAGGACAAAACTTTTAACTAGTGCCATGACGCTCCATCAATGCCTAACAAGCTTTTCGGATTGGTCAGCTACAAAATTAATGGTAATAAATATTAATAAATGCTTTTTTATCGACATAATAACCATCTTGATCGTCAGCACCTAGGCACTACATGTGGAGTTCCTGTTGGTACCATATCTCAAAAATTGAGAGGTCACTGCCTCGATGTTGACAAGGTAATGCTGCTGTGATGGGTTTAGTATATAAATAGAACCCCTACGCTACCAAAATTTTCATTCTAAAGCCTTTGTTCTCTAAGCATTCTTATAGCTCAATGATGTAGTTCTTAGTTTAAAGAAATATATCAATGGGTTTAATTATCTTACCTTTTCAAAAAATAATAATTTTTTACCAAATTGTATTGTTTTTTTTTATTCCTTTTGCAAGCAAACTATGATAATTCCATTAAAAATGAAGGATTACAATAGCTTGTTAAGGCCTCTAATATACGAAATAGCTAAATTCTCACTATGTATAAGTTTTCTAACAAGTGAATTAGAGAGGAAGAAATAATAACCTACAAAGAAGGTTCTCTGAATGAGCCAAAAGTTAGTGGTTGATTGCCTTCATAAAGGATATGTGAGAATTCAATGACATGATCCATCAAGAGAGATCTAATAAGCTTGACTAGATGGATGGTATACCAAGTTTCAACATGACCTAGCTTCATTAGATTAATAAGTTCATTGAATTAAACACAATTCAGAATCAATAAGAGTCAATGTAGGAATAATACAACAGCCTTAAGTGCTAGCAATTTAGTATCAAGAGGTGAATTGGCTATACAAGGAACAGAGAAAGCCCGCAAATAATACCCCTATGGTCATGGAAGAGATCACCAATCCCAGTAATTTATTTGTTTTCCTTGAAGCTGCCATCAATGTTGATTTTATAGTATCTAGAGAGGATTGATCCATAAAATTATGTTTTTGGTTAGCAAGGATCAGGCTTGGTACATCCTCTCTCGATTGAGATCTTGAATTAAAGGATTCAACTTAAGACATCTATACTTGAAAGCTTTAGTGATATAGTTTATGATATGCAAGGTAGTTTCCCTGGAGGAAGAGAGTGTGTTATCAGGTTTAGCAGTATTTCATTCAAACCAAATAAGCCAATAAGTGAGGAGGTGAATGAATATGAAATGATAACTAAAGGTTCCATCAATGTGATTCTGAGACCACCAAAGATTGTCCACATTTAGATTGCCCAAGTCATCACTCACATCTAGTTTTAAAATCCTTTAAGCACCTCCAAGATTTAATGGCAAAACAATAATTAATAAATATGTGTAGCATTTAGATACAATTCTCAATCCATTCAATTTGAGGATACCATTAGTCAGAATACATTTGTGGAAGAATCTCTAGCTAAAGAATGAGATAGATGGTTTGAAGGATTATTCCATATGATTTTCCCCCAAAAGGTATGATGCTAGTTATTAACTAGGATGTTGGCAATTGTATGTGAAATTATATTGGTAGTCCTCTTCTTTTTGATAATGAGTTGATCCTTATCCTAAGCAGGTAATAGAAATCATGACAATATCATTTATAAGATTTGGAGGTAGCTTCTCTTATGGTTTACTGATATCCCAAGTGTAGTTAGCCCAAAAATAAGTAACATGATCACAACCGCCAAAAAAATCTTTTATGTACTCAAACAACCAATGAACCAAACCAAAAGTGGATCTATCCCTCACAAACATCCCAAGAATGACATCCTTAGCCTTTTATCTTGTTTAAGCATGCATTTCTAGAGAAAAGAGTCCTTACACTCAAGTTAATTAAGGTTAGAGGAAGACCATACTACTTACTATGAAGAAAAGAAGACCATAAAGAGTTCCTAGCCCTAAAGCATCTAATTTTAATCGATTGATTTTAATAGATTCATGAATAGTTCTAAAGCCCATACCACCTTGTTCCTTAGGTTTACAAATCTCGCTCGAGCTAGCCCGAATGAATAGCTTTGCTACCATTACTCCACAAAATTTGTTAAAGAGCCTTTCAAGTTTGTTTTGTACACTTATAGGAAATTAAATAATAATGTGAATTAAACAAAGGATGCCCTCGATGAGTGTTATTTTGTCGCTAAAGCTAAGTAAAAAGTTTTCCCAAGAGCTAATTTGTTGTTGGATCTTATAGAGTATATCATCAAAGATACAAGCCTTAATCTTCCATAATAAATATAGCCCAAGTATTTGAGGGAAGCCTACCTTCCTAAAACTAATAAATTACTTGATCCAATTGATCTTATGATCATCACAATGTGTACTTGGAATAAACTAACATTTAACTATGTTGATGACTAGACCAAACATGCCCTCAAACTCAAATATAATGTTCATGATTTTATGGATAGAGGATTTGTTAGCATTGCAAAATAGAAGTACATCATCAAAAAATGCAAGGTGTGAAATGAGGGTATTGTATTTAGCCTTAAAATGAAGTCTGTCCCCATGAAGGCTTGATAGTAATTTGGAAAAGTAGTCAAGGGCAAGAATGAATAAAGTGTGAGAAAGGAGGTCACCTTGCTTGATCCCTCTATAAGAAGGGAGGTATCCATGGGGTTCACCATTGATAAGAATAGAGTACTTGTTATTACTCAAAAGAACCAAGACCATATTGCTAAAATTAGAGCTGAAACCTTTGGCATGGAAAACCTTGATAATAAAGTCCCAATTAATGTGACAAAGGCCTTCCTAATATCCAATTTAATCACCATGTTCCCTCCTCGGTTTTTTTTATTAGGATCCAACACTAATTCTTAAGCAAAGAGAATATTGTCCATTATATTCCTACCTTTGACAAAAGATCCGATTAGCACTAACCAAAGATGGAAAATTAGGTTGAATTCTAGAGGAGATGATTTTGCTGATGAGTTTACTCAATACAGAAGCTAAGAAGATTGGCCTGAAGTTATCCCAACAAATGGATTCTTTGTCTTAGGAATTAGAGTAATGGTAGAGGTCTTAAAGTAATTGTGCATTTTGTGATCTCTAAAACTAGCTTGAATGCCAGCAATGATGTCCACTTTGATGATATCCCAAGAACTTTGATAAATGGTGCTTATAAAACCATCAAGCCATGCTGCTTTAAATCCATTCATAGAGAATAAAGCATATTTGATCTCAAGTTCATCAACTTCTATCACAAGATTAATATTTGAAATGCACATTCTATTATCCCTAAAAAAGATATGATTTAGTGGGATGTTCAAAGTGGAAGATGGCTGAAGAATAGTCATAAAGTAGTTAAGACAGTCTGTAATGATCTCTTCATGTTTAGTTAACCAAGTATGGGAGTCTTTCTTAACCTTTGTAATAAATTTTGATTCCTCTTTCTCTTTATGCATGGATGGAAGAAATGTGTGTTTCTATCTCCTCCACAAAATTGGAAATAGCTTGTCCGAGAGGATCCTCTTTCATGTTAATGAGAGATTATAGCTCAATAGTGGCTTCATGCAATTGCTTGGTTTTGATTTCATCTGGGTCATGGATAGCCTCATGCTCAAGAGTGCATACTCTTGCTTTAGCTTTAGCAATTTTATGATGGATATTCCCAAAAGTTTCCTAATTCCATTTCCTAAATTTGGCAGCCATAGCCTTGTGAAGTTTCCATAGTTTGATCTAAATATCAGAATGATTTCCAGCCTTCCAAACATCTTTAACACAATCCAAAAAATTTGGATGGTGTGTCCACATATTAAGGAACCTAAAGGAGTGGTTCTTTGGACTTGAAGTCATAAGGTTGGTAAGCAAGAGTGGATTGTGACCAGAAGTAGTCCTACTTAAATGTTTAATGGAGGAGTGGGGGAAGAAGTGCAGCCATTTATCATTGACAAGAATTATGTCAAGCCTTTCATGAGTATTATCTATATTCCAAGTATAGGTGCAACTAGAAAAACCTAAATCAACAAGGCCAGCACCATTGATAGAATCAACAAATTCTATCATGGGCCCAATCTTGGGTCTCATTCCCCCCTTCTTTTCAACAACCCTCAAAATCATGTTCATATCACACCAAATAGCCCAAATATTATTACATCCAACAACAATGGATTATATTTTCCCACATAGATCTCTTCTATATTTCTTGGAATAGCTAGCATAGATAAAAGTGAAATGGATAGTAATGTCACTATGGGACATGGATACATGAATAAACTGAGGATCATCGATCAGAATCTGGACAAGGATATTGTCATTCCAAAAAAACTAGATCTTACTAATGCAATTGGAGAAAATGTTGAATTTTCCAAACCTCCTTTTATATTTGAGCATATTATCCTTCTGAACGATTGGTTCCAAAATAGTGAAGGTATTAAGTTTATAGGATTTGATAAGCTATTTGAGACGGTTGGAGGCATCCAATTTGGCTATGCTTTTAATCTTCCACATCAAACTTCTAGTAATCCTATCATCAATTGTGGCAAGGATTCCTACATCTGAATTTGAGGCCATAGCAGGAAAAGCATCATGATTAATGTTCTTCAATTCCTTTCTACCATTCATCTTATGCTTTTTACTTCTATGCACAGTCCATTCTTCTTTCATTCCTTGCCAACGTAATTGATATGTTCAATATCTAGTGTATTAGTCTACAAGGAAACTTGCTCAATTCCATTAGGAAGTTCTTGTGGAAGTTCTTTGCTGTTGTTTTGCTATTGTTATAGGATGACATTCTATTTGAGGATTATTTTCAGGTGAAGCTTGCTCTAATAGCAAATTGATGGGGATTGTTGGGGAAATTTTGAGCTCAGTGGTTGTGGGGCATGTGTACTCAACTAGGGAATGGGATCAATATTTTTTAAATCAATTCTTGGATTCGGGAGATCAGCACAACACCTCTCTTCCTTAGAATGTTAAAAAATTTTCTCATGATTGGTGTTGGTTTCATGACGAGGATTGACTTGCAACTTCCTCCTTAATTCAAGGTGGGCAACATAGCAATTATCAAGTTTGTGGCCAAACATCTTACATTTAGAACAATAGGTTGGTTTTTATTCAATGACCATTGATTTCCAATACACATTTGTGGGTGTGCCAATGCAAATCTTATCAGCATGGCGAGTTGTGATATCCATTTCAACGAGAACCCAAGCTATAGAAGACCTTGACAAATTGAATGTAGGCAAATCGAGCTTAAGAGGCTTACCAAAGATGGTAGCCAAGGATTAAAGAACCTACTTGTTTAAAAGATGAAGCTTGAGATTGGGAAACTTAAGCCAAATTGGAATAATGGGAGCTTCAGCATTGCAATCAAAGTCAGGTGTCCATTTGAGAACTTTCAATGGGACATTCTCAATGTGATACAGTTTCTTGGAAAAAAATTTGGCATAGTCCTCTTCTCTAGATAACTAAATGACAATATGTTGTCCATACATCAGCCCCACACTCCAATCACCCAAAAGCTTGGATCATTAAAATGTTTTATAATGATGTCCATCTTAGGATGCTTAAAGGTAAACTTCTCTATAAGAGAAAACTTAAAAGGCTCAGGAAGGGAGGCAGACTTAAATTCAGAGAGGAAGAGAGTGAGTTTCCCATTTTTATGGCTAGAATAGTGTAGGAGGTAGTTTTCAACACCTTTAGAAAACTGTTCATAGTAGGATTGAGGGGAGATGATTTTATTTGTGATATTAGTAGAGTTTTCATTAAGAGTTGTGTTTTGCAGCAAGGCACCAGCATAGGATGAAGTCTCCATGAGGGACAAGCTGTGAAGATAATAGTGCTGAGATAAATCCAATGGAATAGTAACTAATTACTATAGAACCCTAGCAGAGAGGAGGCAAACCTTGATGGGGGAGAGAAAATAGCTAGCTCCATCTACTATGGGCGCCAATTGCTTTACTTGAAAGTAGTCTAAAACCAAAGAATATGTGATTTAGTTATGTTAACTTTATATTTGATGTTGTTTCTAGTAGACCAGATAACCAACAGGATATAAGAGGTGTCAATGTTTTTATACTAGTGCTATAGATCTTCAAAGAGGTCTAATGTTAATAGTTAATATAACATTGATATTGGTGTAAGGACTATGGTTGCTCACTTTGAATGTATTTTCAAGAAGCTTCTAAACTTCCTGGTTGAAATAGTGGTTGAAGAATATGTGGTTTAAGTCTTCCTCCTCAAAAACAGGCATCCAACATTTAGATACTAATCTAAGACCTTTAAGCTTCAAATTTTCATCAGTAGAAAGAAGTTATTGGAAGAGTCTCCATTAGAAAAATGACATAGAGGACATAATACATTTACTCAAAATCATTTTTCTCCAAGGCTGTGTGCTACCAATCTTGAGAAAATTGTTGATAGTCTTGGAAATTGCTTGGACAGAGCTACTAGTTTTGATGACCAATTCATCCTTCCTAGTGTGAGTGATTGGGATCCATAAGATATCATTCATGATGTTGTTCTGCAAGCACATCTTTATTACATGTACCATCATTCTAGATATCAAAGATTAAGTTAAGTTCACTTTGTGGATTGAAATCAATAAGGGGGTTCTTAGGGAGCCAATTATCTAAGTAGAAATTTATCTTACCTTCACCAATATTCTAGCATATAAGGTTATCAGCTTCATTTCTATGTGAGAGCATGGCTTTTCATATGGTGGTGTCTTCATTATGAGGCTTAGTTTGAGTTAGATGTTAGTTGAATCAACACTTGCTACATAAATAAAGAAACCACAAAGAATCTTTAGCTCTAAATCTTATCTAGTTTTTGATGAGGATGACTGTAATTGATTCTTGCATAATTTTAAAAATAATTTATTGAAAATATCATATTTTAAAAAATAATAATTTTTCCCTTAGTGGTTCCCATAACATATCATTCATCTTAAGGATGTATCTTAGAAAATAAAGCTTATCTTAAATTACTATGACCTATTTAATGCATGTTGCTATTTTGAATAGTTAACCATCTCATATTTCATTTACATGATTATAAAAATATTTTTAAAATTTTTGAAAATAACTTGAGCATGCTACTTCAAGCATATATAGGTTAAAATTATCAATTATTCTATAATAATTAAATATTTATCTAAGAAAAACAAAATTAATAATATATTTACATTTTTTAAAATTTTACATCTCAAATGAATATTATATTTAATTAGTATTATTAATTATCTATATCAAAAATCTTATTAGAACATTACACTACATTAATTGCTTGCATTTCCTAAAAGCATTCAAGTATCAATATATGAGGAATGTAATTCCCTATATTTTTTATAGTTGTTCATGATCTAATTTATTTGATTTCAACTATATCTACCATAGAGTTGATTATATTAATTAACCTCATTCACACTAATATCATAGGTTGATTACTTAAGTAGGTGAAGCATCCTGCTGGGGACTTTAGTAGCTTGCATTATTTATATCATTCATATTGTTCCTTTCCCTTGAGTTAATTATAAAGCTTGCCATTTTATTTCTTTAGCTAAGTATCATTAATTATATTGGTCTATTTCTCATGCCTAGTGCATCATGTCTTTTTTACAAAAAAAAAATATATAATAGGCTTATCATACTTATATGACTTAGCTTATTTATAGTATACTTACATCTCTATGATTGTATTAATGTCTATTTATAAGCTTGATTATCCTTTAGATCAAGTTTAATTTGAGTTTGACTATTACCACTTTTAGTTAAATTCTTACACGACTAAGTCACACTATTTTAACAAAGTCATTTTAAAGTTTAGTCACACCTTATGATTGAACACCTAAGATTTCCAGTATGCACCTATATTTTGTAAAATTCCATTCTCTATATATATATATTCTTTATTCAAAATTATATCTTACACTATAGATATTTTAATTCTTTTCTAATTATGCAGAACTTATTCATTTTCAAGTGTTCCTACCCCACATAAACACTTGAATCATGTACCTAATTGTTAATAATTTCAACTATTCTTATCATATTTATGCATTTACAAGCATACAAGGTGATATCCGCATTTTAAGTTAGGGTACAACTTATTAGAACTAAGGCTTACTCTAATTATGATTAGTTATTATTATTATTATTATTATTGATACGCCCCTCTAAAATTAATCGATCAAGCACGAATCTCAAGGCATTTTAGAAATGCTTCGATCTAATCACCGATTTCAGAAGCTTACAAATAACCGACCGCCTCGATGAGACTAACGTAGCAACATCAAGCATAGTCCGATCCGAGCTCAATCGACTTAGATCAAGCTATCGAGCATGAAAATGGATCGATCCGCCAAATGGTCACCAAACCGACATATTTATAGTCAGATCGAGCGGCTCGTCAAGACGAATCCAATGAATCCAAGATCACCCAATTCCGACCCAGATCATCAAAATACGCCGTCCGATCGAGGGGATCGCACTGGGCCGTCCGATGGGAGTGGTTGGAGTTTTCCACGAATTTACAAGGCCTGCCACTCCCAAAAAACTATAAATAGAGCCTCATTCTCTCCTTAGAGGGGACCGGAATCTGATTGGAAGACCAGAGAACTCTGAGAACCACCAGTCGACCTTGACGCCGACGATCTAGCACCACCAGTGCCACCACCAGTAGTGCCTGAAGATCAGGAGCTCGCCCTTAGGAGATCGCCCCCCAGAGGACTAGAAAAGACCAGTTGCCGCTCCTTTCTCCTGAAGATCAAGAGGTTGCTCCCGTAAGATCCGCTCCTCGCTTTTGGGAAACTTCTCCTTGGGTTGGAGTTGACCGATATTGTACTTTTCTACACTAATATTGTTTCCTCAGAAACACCTTCTTCTCCAACTAACGAAGCAAGGACCTCAGATCTTTGAACACATAAAAGTTCTACAGATCAAGGCCCCGTGGTTTTTTCCCTTAACGGGTTTTCCACGATAACCCCGTGTTCATATCCGCCAGTGTGTTGGATAATTTTTTAAGATCTCGTGATCTACCGGAATAAAATACTCTAAGACGCAATAGCTTGCCTCGGGGAACCTCCCATTGCTATATCTCCAATATGGTTGGTAAACGGGGTTTGCGCTCCAACGCTCCTCATTCTCAGGATCAAGGACGCCAAGTCTCCAACACTTCTCTACATAATGCATTGCCCGTGTGAGGGTCCGTCAGGCCCCTCTTTGGAAGATCGCGTTCAAAGGATGGAGGATTCCCAGAACAAAATACTTCGACTCCTGCGAGAGGACCGGCAAAACGTTCCAACACGCCTGGAAGAGCCACAGGTTCCTCACGGCCCTCAGCATAATCCAGATTTTCTTCCTGAGAATGACTACCCGGGAATGCCGGATCAACAAGTAGAGAACCCCTTGGCACCACATCCAGATGCTGAACCTCTGGATACCGCCAGTTCTACTCACCCCACACGAATGAGTCGCCTCAGACGGGTGAAACTCCACGCCACCTTATAATGCGATGAACTACGACGGTGCGTGAAGAGTTCCTGCAAACAATGATCCATTCTCCGCCTCTTCCAAAACTTCCCCCGCCGAGATCATCTCGCAATACCCGATTCGACGAGATTCAAGCTTCCCAAAGATGGACCCTTATGATGGCACAACCGATCCGGAAGCATATCGATCACTTTCAACGATCATGCACATTCCGTAAATGACTCTCTTTGTGTCGTATTCCCCGACTCTCAAAGGACGTTGTATTTGGTTCTATTCGCCGCTAAGGGGTCCGTCCGATCATTTGGAGAGCTCGCGATTTTTGTAGAACAGCTCTCAACAAGAGAATCATCGTGATTCATCACATCTCTCCGGAATCGTAACGATGGAGAGTCCCTCAAAGAATACTTCCAGGTTCTCTCACAATACTGAGTAGACCGTAACTTTGAGGGCGCTTTCTGAGGACGCCAGATACTTATTCATCATTAATGCGGAGACTCCATTCTATGTCGACTGGTCCACCTAATAGAGGCACAAATCTCACCTTGGCGCTCATCGCAATGCTTGAACCATCAAGCGAAGAAGAAGGTTCCCAAAGGTGATGTTCAAACATCTCTAAAAAGAAGAGAGGCAAAGAACCTCCCCAAAACCTCCTCGTGAGGCGACCTTAGATGACTTAATCGAGAGGAAATATACGCTCTCAAACGCCATGAACATCCTCCTATTCAGAAGAGGATAGCCGTGC
Organism: Cymbidium sinense; assembly: GCA_021442155.1. Taxonomy (NCBI): domain Eukaryota; kingdom Viridiplantae; phylum Streptophyta; class Magnoliopsida; order Asparagales; family Orchidaceae; genus Cymbidium; species Cymbidium sinense. The sequence continues at coordinate 226,472,863 of CM038215.1, read as the reverse complement.
ACCTTTAAAGCCCGGAATTGGAAATCAAGAGAAATTCGCCAGCTCACCAGGGCACACCATCAAGAGAGCCACCAACCAAGGAGGAGATTGAAAGACTAATACGTGTATCTAGCCGCTTTATACAAAACCAACCGCCGTCAAAGAAATGTCGGGGCAACCAGCCGGAACCGCCAAGCCGAGAGATAAAACAATTGCGAGGGCCGTGTTATCAGCCAAATATTCATTGCCGCCTTTCAAGAGCCGAGTCAAGAAGTCTCGGACCATTCTATCACCTTTGATGATTTAGATCTAGAGGGGCTGCATCCCACATCAAGATCCCCATCATCGCAGGGGTCGGTGATCCATGCTTCAATATTAAAAGGATATTGATCGACAATGGGAGTTCGTTGATGTTCTTTTTTACTCTTTCCTTAGCATGGGTATAGAAAGAGAGAAGCTTCAACCCGGCCTCCCATATGGATTTGATAATCGACGTATTAGTGGAAGGGACAATGCCTTCCCGTAACTCTTGGAGAATTTCGACGCAACCCACTTGATACAATTTAAGTCAAGTCCGAACCGCGGTACAATGCAATATTTGGGAGACCTCCATATATTCTAAGCACATCTGCCTCACCTCAAGATGAAATTCTCGACACCGGCATCGGCATGGTAAGTGGAATCAACAGATAGCAAGCGCTTATATCAAGCAAACCATTTACGCCAAGAACCCTCAACATCGAGAACTTGACCAGGATGAGGATGCCTCAAAGGGCTTCTCCTTGAAGATGTAATTTGTCTTCCTATCTCGGTTGATCCATCGCAAAGGTGAAGGTGGGATCGCGTCGCTCACCGATCAAATCAATGAGATTTTCTAAAAATCAAGATATCTTTGCCCGAGCGATCCGATATTCGGCATTGACAAGTCATTACGCACTCCTCAAAGTTGACTCAACCTACAAGCCTGTGATACGTAAGAAAAGAACCTTCGCTTCTGAACGATTGCAGGTCATAGAATAAGAAATCACCAAACTTCTGGAAGTCAAGTTCATTCGAGAAGTCTACTACACCACCTGGTTGGCTAACATTGTGTTAGTCAAGAAGGCCAACGCTCGGAGAATGTGCATCGACTACACGACCTTGATCGTGCATGCCCAAAAGATAGCTTCCCCTTCCTCAGACGACCAACTAGTTGATGCGACATCGTGACATCGCGTCGAAGCTTCATGGATGCCTATTCGCTACAATCAAACCGTGATAGTCAAAAGGTCCTTAGGACTTCCCACCTCTTCCATACAGTTAACATCGCAGTAACCTCGATAAACAACCTTGATAAGTTGGCAATCCTCTATACCGCCTACAACTTTCTCCATAACAAAGTTAACATCATCGTAAACGCATACACAACCGGATAGGTCAAAATCCTCACGGATTCAATTCGAGATCTTCCTATAGTTAACATCGCCGAGTAACGCCTCGATAAACAACCTTGATAAGTTGGCAATCCTCTATAGACGCACAACTTTCTCCATAACAGTTAACATCATCGAGTAAACGCCCGATACACAACCCCGATAGGTCAAAAGGTCCTTAGGACTTCCCAACTCTTCCATAGTGTTAACATCGCCGAGTAACGCCTGATAAACAACCTGATAAGTTGGCAATCCTCTATAGATCGCCTACAACTTTCTCCATAACAAAGTTAACATCATCGTAAACGCCCATACACAACCTCGATAGTCAAAATCCCGATTCACCCGAGATCTTCTATCAAAGTTAACATCGCCGAAGTAACGCCTGATAAACAACCTGATAAGTTGGCAATCCTCTATGACGCCAACTTTCTCCATAAATAAGTTAACATCATCGAAAACGCCCATACAACCTAGATAGATCGAGAGGTTCTCGAGAGAACCTCTATAAATAAAGTTTGTCGCCGAGTAACGATAAACAACCTTGATAAGTTGGCAATCCTCTATAGATCGCCTACAACTTTCTCCATAACAAAGTTAACATCATCGAAACGCTCGATAAACAACCTCGATAGGTCAAAATCCTTATGGATTCAACTCGACCTCTTCCATACGTTAAAGTCACGCTCGACAAACAACTCGATAGTCAAAATCCTTAGGATTCAACTCCTCTTCCATGCATCGCCATCGAAGTCACGCTCGACAAACAACCTGATAGGTCAAAATTCGCCGATTCAACCTCTTCCACATTATCATCGAGCACACTCACAACAAATTTCTGATAGTCAAAGATCCTGCCGGCCTAACTACCGCCGGTTATCACCGCTTATCACCGATAATCTCCGGCGGTTATCTCCGGTGAACCTTCACGTCATCCGCCACTGCGCTATCGTTTCCGCTGTTGTCAATTACACCCTTCCGGCTTGCCAACTATTGCTTTACCAGCTGGCGTCACTACCGACCTCGAATCTTTGGCCACCACCATCATCGGTCATCTCGCCACTACCGACGCCGCCGCCATCATCGACTACTGCGACCACTATGGCCGCCACCATCGCCGTGGCCATCGCCAACCCCGCTCTGCTATCGCCTCTTATCGCTTCCAAACCCGATGCCGGGCTGACGCCTCTTCGAGATGAAAATTATTCCAAGGAGAGTGCCCAAACTCCCACCGTGGGAGGGCTATGCACTCGGAGATGAAGAGGTAGAGGTTGATCCAAAAGAGTGCCCAAACTCCCACCGTGGGGAGGGCTATGCACTCAAGAGGAGAAAAGGAGATCCAAAAGAGTGCCCAAACTCCCACCGTGGGAGGGCTATGCACTCTAAGAGGAGAAGAGGAGATCCAAAAAGAGTGCCCAAACTCCCACCAGGGGGAGGGCTATGCACTCTAAGAGGAGAAGAGGAGATGAGAAAAATGTGCCTTC